>BQNB010037177.1:0-49622 GCA_026074375.1 Tanacetum coccineum | reverse complement strand
AAATCCTTATAGTTTTACCAATGTCTAATTGATTGTACACCCAACAACAAGCAATCACTATATGCAAAAACAAGTACACTTGCAAAGCATTATAATTTCAAGACTTATATGTGACATCTTCAAGCATGATCTACCACAAAATATTACTATTAAAGACTAAAAAGGAATACTTAAGATAAAAAGTCTCAATATACGCCCACTATAAGAATACAGTTTCTTGAAACAAAAATTAAGAAATATATATAGATAACTTTTAAAAATATATATATAATGAATTCAATCGTATGACATTCATTTGGTAATGGAAGTACACCTTTGTTTCCCTCTTTTTTGCATTATTCTTTCCAAAAGATTTGATGATCGGAGAAAATACTACATTCACAAAAATTTTACAAACAAATTTTCACAAAATGACTTGTCACCAATCATGGGACAAATCAAAATAACCTTTTAAGTGTATAATTGCATAAATAACTTTTTAAAGCGAAATGATTTCTACACTCTTATATTTGATTGAGACACTTCAAAAAATGCATTAAATAGTTGTATTGTAAATACAAACTCTTATAACTGTTTGTACGTTAAAGTGTGCAAATCAAATTTATAAATGTGTCAATCACTTCTCTTTTTTAAAACGTCACTAAATTTAAGGTGTATAGTCAACATCAGAGTCGGAACCATAATTTGAAGTTAATGAAGCCGAATTAACGTAAACATTATAGCAATAAATATCACTCCAAATAATAATCTATAGTTCTTTTAAACTACCACTCCACAATAATTAGGAACTAAGCTAAATTAAAAAAAATGATTTAACAAGTATTTTTTTTTATGTTGTATCCGATTGGTTAAGTTATTTGAAATTTCAATGAAAAATTGAAAATAAGGGAGGCTAATTGCATATATTATTAATAAAAAAGCTTATGGGTATACAACTAACGAATAAGGGAGGCTGATTAAAGGTGACCCAACACCACTAGTCACCTTACTATATTCGTCAAAACATACCATCTCTACTTCTAACATGAAAAAAACATGACACATATTTCTTGGTGTACATAATTCATTAGGAAACAAGCAATAAGAAAGGTTCAATTCCAAAAGTGAAATGAAAAGAAGAAGCACTAATTTGTACTTTCTTCAAACTTTTATTGAAAGTTTTTGTGTGTTTCATGTGTAAGAAGATGTACTTTTAAAGCATACACAAATCATGCTATTACAGTAACAACTTGCATGTAAGGCTCTAGGTGATATTTGTTTGTGAGTTTAAATATGATTTGCGCATCTGAATCTAAATTTCTAACGAAAAAGTTTGGACCGGAAGTCTGGAATATTACTGCTTGTAGTTGTAATAGATATATTATTGATCAGCTCGAGTGCTCGGTTCTCATGTGGTTGAACATCTTCATCACTATCTTATGATACTCACTGTCAGGTACTTCACAACGATCGCATTATGAGAACAACACATGGCTTTGCCCTCTTCCCGTATAGATTATGAATAACAAAGGACACATGAATAGCAATCTTTGTATGCGCATTACATGTAACACTCCAAAAGGTTTTCACGAACACAAAAAACTACATTTTTAATTAGAGAACTCGAATCAGTGAATCACCAAAATTAGTTACAACACATCTTACTTTTCTAAACATGCCACAATGTTATACACTATGAACCAATGTATTTGAACCTGGGTTGACCTGGCCGGTTCTACCATTGAACCGGAAACCGGTTGGGTTTCCGGAAGATGATTGGGTTACCAGAAGCCGGTTTTTTTTAAAGAAACCCGTAAAACCGTAAGTTAAACCGGTTGAACCATGAAACGGGAGTTGAAAACCCGATTTTTAAAGTATTGCTAGAAACTAGGAAGTAAGAAGCAACATTGTTACAAGTCAAAGTCAATCATATTTTAAAAGAACATGGTACAATATTAAAAGGACATTTGCCCCTTGGCTAGTCGAAGGCATCTCAAGTTCTCACCAACACTGCTTTCCAAATTTAGTACTAACATGTGAATGTCCTTAAATAGGATCAATTCTATTTGAAGCAAGACACAAAATGTATGTAAAGGACAACATTTTTAAGTGAAGTCTTGAATAATGAATTGTATCTTTACTATTTATATATAATGTGTATATGTAAGGGTGACAATCGAGTCGTGTTTGGGTTGACCTATTCGAGTTCGCGTGTTGACGGGCTATTGTAACCTCTACCCAAAACCCATTTATGAATCGTGTCAAGAAACTGAAGCCTAACTCAGACATGCATAACACGTGTAACCCGTTTGCGACCCGTTTAATCTATTTAAGTAAATAGATCAAACATTGAATAAGGTTGCTGGTTTGTCGATTTAACTAATTTAAATGCAAAACTGATATAAAAAACGATATAAGAATCTAAAAAATTATAAACATAACATACAAATAACTATATAACAATTTCAATGATATATGAGTTATCATCGTAATTGACTCATATCAAGTACATAACAAAATACATTTAATTCAAATCTAACATAAAGTTCTAAGTTATAAATTTTATTTTTAGAGGCTTATATATACTTAAACGGGTTCATGTTTTAACCTGTTTAATACTTACTAAACTCAAACACAACCTACTTATTAAATGGGTTAAGCAGGTTCACCTGTTTTTGACCCAAACTTGTTTACCCTCAACTCAGACTTGTTTAACTTCCTGTCAGGTTCGTGTTATTTATCGTGTTGTGTTGAAAATTACCACCCATATATATATGCATCTTTTAAACTTAAAATACTTAAAATTTGAGTAATTTTGATTGTCTATAATACCTTTTAAACTATATGCTTAAATGACAAGTTTTACTATTTGAAAATAATCATAGGCGGTACCTTTTATTAAAAATGTTAACAAAATCCATCACTAAATCAATAGTTTAAATATTGTTTAATCAAACTTTTATTATTTTTTGTTTAGAACTTATTGACTTTTTTTTTCTCTCTCAATAACTACAAATTGAACCCATAAGCATTGCATTAAAAGTCACACCATAACCATAAATTTATATGTATATTTATTTGCCGTTACACACTGTCGTTTTGCGTGAGTGTTCGTCTAATCTTAATGAAATTTTTATATTTTTGTGTTTTTTGTATAAAAATGTGTCTGAATGATATTAATATAAACACATTTCATTCGTAGATACATCAACGATTTATTAAAACAATAAATTTTACCAAATGAGCAATGAACCAACACGACCTAGCAACATATAAATAAGTTGTGTTAAAACAAAACATTCAAACATATTGTGTCGCCTTTAATCTCGTAAATTAATCATATATTGTTGGTATGTTATATTCTCATGTTGTTAATCATCTTCGTCATTTCTTAAAACTATCACTGTCAATTAATTTATGATGATAAAATTTTATGAAAAAAGTCGAATTATCATAAATATATTTAACATTGTCATGTTAACAATAAAATATATTATTTGAAGGAAAAAAATCAATTATAATACTCAAAATATGCCATCTACTATTATTGATTGAAAAATTAGTTATATTTATTATATTATTTGAAAGTCTCTTTGTAAAGTTTGAGATTTTTATAATCATCATATATATCATATTAATATATTTTTATTTTAAAAAATAGCGACATTAGATCCTCTATAACGTATTATTCAATACGAAAAGGAAAAGACGAGAAAATAATATAATATAAAAAAAAAAAAAGAATCAAAGAAAAAAATAAAGTAAAAAAGCTAAAAGAAAGAAAGAAAAAAAAGAAGTAAAAAGTTAAAACACATTAAGAGGTAGTAAGATACCCCCTCCCCATCTTGTTGGGTAAGAGGTTTCAGCCTCTGACCGCCTCTGAACGAAAATAAAAAAACAAACGTACCGAATGATCAAAATGTCTGACCGCGTCTGAACGAGACAGATTAAGAGGCTGTTAAGAGGTATTTTTTTAAAAACAAACACCACCTAAAAGTCACACCATAACCATAAATTTATATGTATATTTATTTGCCGTTACACACTGTCGTTTTGCGTGAGTGTTCGTCTAATTAGACATATACAAAGTTTTCTAATTAAAATGATGACATAGTGATTCATATACAACCTTCATAATATAACATAGTTTCTTATGTTATCTTTTTGTTTATTGGTTTGGTTTAAAAAATAGAAAAAAAGTTACTATATTGATATAGCGTTGATCACGGCATCTTAGTGGAATTTTTACATGTCACTACCATAAAGTTATGAAAAACTTAGTTAAATGTTCGAATTTCGTATCAAATCATAATGCTAATCAGTGAATATATTAGACTATTAGTGAATTCTTTTCTTATACATGTTACTTTGTAAAGGTACTAAGCGAGGGGACCAAACCTTTTTCTCGATTTACGGGTTCATTACGCTACAAGCTGAACTTTTGACTAAGAAAATTTGATGCAAATTTTATCTTGATTCACACCTTTTAATTAGTCGATCATGAGAACCAGATGGACGTTTGACGCCTAGTGTAAAGTATGCATTTATCATGTTGTTTTGTTACAAAATATGATGATTAAACAAACAGAGAATTACATAAATCGTCCTTGTGGTTTATCAGATCTAACATATTTAGTCTTTGTGCTTTTTTATCATCGGGTTTGGTCCTTGTGGTTTTGATCCATTGCGGGTTTGGTCCCTTGACAAACATTTCCTTAGTTTGACTAAGGGACCAAACTCGCAATGGATCAAAACCACAAGGGACCAAACCCGCAATGGATCAAAACCACAAGGACTAAACCTGATGAAAAAAAAAACACAAAGACCAAATCTGTTAGATCCAGCAAACCACAAAGACGATTTATGTAATTCTATCTCAAACAAATTAACTTGCAAGTAATTTGTTAAGCAAGTTGTGGTTTTTCACATGTAAAAAAGTGGCCAATGTTATAGTATCATTTTAAAAGCTTATCTTAAGAACCACTAGGCTTAAAAAATTGTTCCCTTTATCTACCATGATACTGATACGTAACAATTTAAGGCCGAGCAAAATTAACCAAAAACCGAACCGAATCGAGAAATTGAGCCAAACCGAACCGACTTAATTCGGTTCGGTTTTCGGTTTTAATTAATTACGGTTTTCTGTTTCGGTTTTTCTCGGATCGGGTCGGGTCGGGTCAAAACATGTCAAAAATACACATGAACTATCTAAATCGGTTTCGCTCTCATAATTTCGTTTTGGTTTCACTCTCTTAACTTCGGTTCGGATCTCAGTTCTCAATTTCATCAATTTTGGTTTTCGATTCGGGTCAGGTTTATTCGGTTCGGATCGGGTTTAACCCATTGCTCAGCCCTTGTACTAACATCTTAGTTTTTTTCCTGTAAAATATTAATAATCAGTAACGCTAATCGGCTCACGTTACACTCCAAGAATAATATGTAAAGAAAAAAACGACTCAACATTTTGAGGCTCGTATCGTCCTGATCTCACGGCCAACATAAAGACATGAATCGTACGAATACAAAAAACGTAAACAAACTTTCTTTAAGTCCAAGTAGGGCTGTAAACGGCTCACGTCTACTTAGGTTTAAGTTCAAGTAGGGCTGTAAACTAATCGTACGAATACAAAAAAAGGCTTATTCGTGTTCGTTCATTTAAGTTTAACCAGAAAAATAAACGTAAACAAACTTTCTTTTAATGTTTCATGACATGGACCAGTAGACCACTAAGATAACAAAGCATGGTTAAAATGTAAAGAATTGGTGCCAATAATGTTGGTACGCATTTTCAATGTATAATAACTTCATGTCATTCAAAAGGCATACTCTTTAATCAGAACAAAATGACTTAAATAGCCAGTAAACCATGCATAAAAAGCTATACATTGTTCTAATCTTATCAACTTTTGTTCTGAAAAAGCAGCTAACTTATACTAATAGTATATTTTTAATAGCAAAGATCAAGACTATTATTGTATCTGATTTATTAGTTTAATGCATAAGTTGTCAATTTATTTAGGTTTTATCATTCTTTACACAACTTAGTGTTTTTGCTTTTAAGCAATGGATGATGGGCGGTTCTTATATCATCTAAATAACTAGTATTTCTTTATATTTTATGGCTTTAAATTCTTGTTTATAAAACCCCCAACAAAACTGGATCTTTTTTGGCTTTTCAAGCTTTATAAGGTTAGCTTTCTTAAACACTCCTCTGTTCATTGTTTTTCTTGGAAAATTTAAGGTTTGTTTCTTGATATATTGATGTTTTTAAGGTTCTTTTGTGTGTGAACAAAGTTGTCATCCAACATAGGTAGTATAAGCTTGTTAGGAAGTTTATAGTTTCTATGATCCTACTGAGTTTGTGAAGTTCTTGTTAATAAGCCTGATTTTCTAGCTTATTTTGAAACTTATCAGCTTATATAAGCTTGTTATGTCTTAATAAGGCCAAAATTGAGCTTAAACAAACACCCTATTAATATCTTTTTATCTTTGCATATTTAATGTTATGGACTACATTGAATGATCATGTTGACCTATAAAAGAGTCAAACCTAGTAACTTTTGAACTTGAATTTAGCTTAGTTATTTAAAGTTTAGTTGATTAAAATTTGTCTAATTTGTATATCTTTTTACATATCTCAATATAAGTATTAGATTTTTCAATGAAGTGAAATAATTCATCTTGATTTTGAAGTCAAAGTGTAACTTGTTTGACACTTGAGAGTCAACTGTTAGGCTCATTTGTGTACTTACAGTGATTATGCATCTGATTAGTGTTTTTTGCTTTTTGTTAGAATTTTCTAAGCAGCCATGGCAACAACTTCAACTCAATTTGCAACATCAAGAAGGATGGGAATACACGATCCGCTACAACAAATTAGCATGTGGGAAGACGCCTTTGGAGCTAACTTTAGTCCGAACCTGAGCCATAATATAATGATCCCTGAGGTTGATTCAAGGCTACCAAATAAGGTTGTTGAACTCGTCTTTGTGAGATTACTAGATTTGTATATATCTATTTGTATGCATACATATCATGTTCCTTAAATGCATGTGTATAATTAACGAAGCCAGAAAATAAAATTTAGACTGCTATTAGCTGCGAAAATTGTGACTATTAGAATTTTCCCATGTGTAAGGACACAGATCGTGTTTTTCATGATTATTATAGTTTCTGGTATCGAAGAATCTGTATGCATATAGATCGCACGCTATAGACTTGTTCATGAATTTCATATATTCGTGTATGCTCATATTAATCTTCTGTAACCAATATATTTGGTAATATTTAGACCGAACACAATGTTCAAGAATCATTACTTCCATCACCAGATGCTCGAGCAACAAGATCCATTTCAGATAAGGTAATAAAATCATATTCATATATCTAATGAACCAATGTTTAAATGTATGTTATCTCATATATCCGTTTATCTGGTCACAGTTACAAAGGCGACTAGCACAAAACCGTGAAGCTGCACGAAAAAGCCGTTTAAGGAAAAAGGTACATAAATACTTTAAATCATGCTTATAAGTTATAATTTTGACCCAGAAACAGTGAGACTAAATATTTGGACTTTTTTATAGGCATATGTTCAACAACTTGAATCAGGACGTATAAAATTAGCACAATTAGAACAAGAACTCGAAAGGGCTCGTCGACAGGTCAGCTTTCAGTCTTTTTCACACGGGTTTGGAAGAAAAATTAACTCTCCAAGATCCCAACTGAATCTGACGTGTCAGTAATTGATTGGTTGACTTACAGGGCGTATACGGAGGTTTAGTGAGCACTAGTAATGTTATTAACCCACAGATTGTTACATTCGATATGGAGTATGAATTGTGGCTTGAAGAGCAAAGAAAAAAAGATGACGAGCTTAGGAAAGTGTTGATGACTTATACGAGCGAAATAGACCTTATGATAATTGTCAATAGCGGTTTCAATCATTATTATAATCTTTTCCGGCTGAAGGCTATTGCTGCTAAAGCTGATGTGTTTTATCTGATGAACGGGTTGTGGAGAACACCCGTAGAGCGGTTTTTTCAGTGGATTGGCGG
Source organism: Tanacetum coccineum (assembly GCA_026074375.1). Lineage (NCBI taxonomy): Eukaryota > Viridiplantae > Streptophyta > Magnoliopsida > Asterales > Asteraceae > Tanacetum > Tanacetum coccineum. The sequence goes on along the minus strand of BQNB010037177.1, from coordinate 41,586 downwards.
ATTTCAACCATCTCAGCTCCTATATGTAAGCCCTCATTTATGTTGGAAGAAAATAGATCTAGAATAAACGGGTCAAATGTGCTGAACGGGTTGAATGTCAACCAAAGAGTGCCTTTTATGTCTAAAACCTTAGAAATCACCTTACTCAAATAAAGTTTTTTGTCAAAAAATAATATCTTTTCTAATCACATTTGAAGCTCTCATCCTTCGTAAGAAAAGAAAAAAGTTTAGGGGAAAAAGTGTTCAGTCAACTCGTACAAAAGTACCCCGTTTTCACCCATTGCACAACCGTCCGACCGACCCTTTTAAATTGTACCAGTTCGAGCGGTAAAGAAAATGGGTTAAATTTTTCGAAGGGGTCTAACAGTTTGAAAGTCCAACGAAGCGCACATTTAATATCTATACACAGTTTGAGGTCAACCTCACTTGACCCGACTAATTCTATTTTACCACCTCCATAAAGATGTTATATAATGTTTGTTTTCTTGCAGATATTAATGCCACAGATTGAGTTAATGGATTTGCAGCTTGTGAAGGTCACGAACTTAAGGCAATCGTGTGAGCAAGCCGAAGAAGCATTGACTCAAGGCATGGAAAAACTTCAACAGAACTTGGCTCAGAGCATAACGATTGACATAACGGGTGCCGGAAGCTACAACATGCAGATGAATTCTGCAATGGAAAAGCTTGAAGCACTTGAAGTTTTCTTGATTCAGGTAAACTTTCAAATGCCTACATGCTAAGGAATGAAATATTGTCGTTTGGTAAAATAAACAAAACCGAGACTATTCGTATATGAATATAATGAAAATAGGTTGCAAGTACAAAGTATGACCGTTTTCTTATTCTAAAGTCATATATAATTTCCAGGCTGATCACCTTCGAGAGGAGACTCTGCAACAATTGTATCTGATCTTAACACCACCTCAAGCTGCAAAAGCGTTGCTTGTACTTGGTGAATACTTCCAACGTCTTCGTGTACTAAGCTCAATATGGTCATCTCGTCCTCGTGACCCTACAGCTTTACTTTCATAAATCACCCTTTTTTCCGAGTATTCAATAGCTTCCATTAGTAGAAACTAGCTAGAGATATAGCAGCTTTTTCTCGTATCGATCCCATTGCCAACCATATTAAGTTAAACTCAAGGAACTGTAAATATGATTTGTTATTTTGTGCATATACATATCTTACATGTGTGTATATGGAGGTCGAGGAGGTCGAGTTTATCGACTTTGTTGTGTACTCTATAAGTTACATAAAGACATCGACCGATCTCATACTTTGAAGTAAGTTTTTTTCGCGGTTATTTATATGTTTATAAGATAAGATGATATGATGTAAGTGACAAATAAAACTATGGTGATTTGTACAGTATCATATTGTTGTGGATTTACTGTTAAATGGATTTATAAATATGATGTAAGAAGAAATTTGCGACATCGATACGTATATATGTCTGTCACACGTTAAACAAAAGGTTTGGATGCTAGTTTGATGAAACATGATAGTATTGCTATGGTGATTTGTACAGTATCATATTGCTACTTTGAAAACCTTATAAAAAAAGTGCAACACAAAAAAAAAAAAAAAAAAAACTCGGTTTCATCCACCAATAAAAACAGTCTATTATTAGTCACACGGATTACAAATCACACAACAATCCATCCACCCATCTCACTTAAAGCAACGCTTCACAACAACCCCACACAAACACAAAAAAAACCCATTTCAACCTACTAGTCCAACAATATACGTTGAGTAACTAGAGGTGGCTAAATAGCTAAATAGATGCGTTGGGTTGGGTTGGATCATGGGTCTAGATGGGTCTTCTAGAAACATGGGTCTAGATGGGTTTGGGTCAAGATGGGTCAGGTCTAGATGGGTTGGTTCCGGGTCTAGATGGGTTTGGTACCTTATTATTTTTTTTAACGTTTGTTGTCCGTTTTCGACCGTTTTCGGGCGTTTTCGATTTATTTCGACCGATTCCGTCCATTTTCGACCGATTTCAACCGTTTTCGACCGTTTTTGAACGATTTCGACCGTTTTTGAACGATTTCGACCGATTTCGACCGTTTTCGATCGTTTTCCACCGATTTCGACCGTTTTCCACCGATTTCTACCGTTTTCCACCGATTTTGACCGATTTCCACCGTTTTCGACCGTTTTCGACCTATTTCGACTGATTTCCACCGTTTTTGATTGATTGTCACAGTTTTCAACCGTTTTTGACAGATTTCCATCGTTTTCGACTTATTCCCACCGTTTTCGACCGATTTTGACCGATTTCGACCGTTTTTGATCGTTTTCGACTGATTTTAATTGTTTTCCATCGATTTTGACCGATTTTGACCGTTTTGACCGATTTTGACCGTTTTCGAACCTTTGCGTCCGTTTTCGACTGTTATGGAACATTTTCGACCGATTTCATCCGTTTTCGTGCGTTTTTGACACTTTTTGTTTGTTTTCCTACTCTTTCAGCTTTTTTTAACGTTTTCGTCCGGTTTTAAACGTTATGATTCGTTTGTGTGTTTTGGTCACATTATTGTACGATTTGTTCGTTTACATACGTCCTTCTTCATTTTTCTTTGTTTTCCTACGTTGCGCTCGGTTTTCGGACATTTTGTACGATTTTATACCTCTTCATACGCTTTTATACATTCTTATAAAATGTACTAGAACGTATAAAACACTTTAAAACGTTCAAAGACATATTTGAGCGTACAAAAATGTACAAAACAAACGAAAATGAACGAAAACTTAGAAAATCATAAGAAAACGTACAAAAACGTTAGAAAATGGACAAAAACGGTCGAAGAAGTACGAAAACGGTCAAAAATCTGTCAAATCGCGTCAAAAATGGTCAAAACGGTCGAAAAACGGAGGGAAAACGGATCTAAATCGGTCAATCGGTCAAAAATGGTCGAAATCAATCGAAATCGGTCGAAAACTGGTGAATACGATAAAAATTGGTCGAAGACGTACGAAAACGGTAAAAATCGGTCAAAAACGGTAAAAATCGGTTGAAGACGTACGAAAACGATTGAAATCGGTCGAAAACGGTCGAAAACTGTCAAAATAGGTGGAAATCGGTCAAAAACGGTCGAAATCGGTCAAAAACGGTCGAAATTGGTCGAAATCGATCGAAAACGGACGAAAATGGTCAAAAACTGTAGAAATCGGTCGAAAACGTATAAAAACGTTAAAAACGGATGAAAAATGCTATACATAACAAGACCATCTATAAATATTAAGGGAGACCTAACTAGACTCATCCTTTAAAATATTTACCCAATTAGACTCATCTATAATATTGAGGAAAAAAATACTAGACCCATCTAGACCCATCTATAAATTTAAGAGAGACTTGTCTAGACCCCATCCAAAAATATTTAACCAACTAAACCCATCTAGACCCATGGGTCTAAAATTGCCACCTCTATGAGTAACCCTTAAAATAATCTAAATTATTAATTCAATAACACAATTGAGTAAAATAAAAACTTGTTACTTTAGATACACTTTTTAAAAATGTTAGTATTTGCGCATATGCACTTACTACTCTTTCTATTCTTTTTATTTAATATACAAAAGTTACAAAACTATAAAACTTGTACTCCCTCCGTCCTAAAATTATTGTCCCCCGACAAAAAACATACAGTTTAAGAAAAATGCATTTATTACTGTTTTCTCTTTCTTACTTTTTGGCAGAATGACAGTTTTACCCTTAACTAATTAATTAAATTCTTCTTTAAAGTTTGTAATAATAATTTCAAATAAAGGTAACATAGTAAACTTGATCAAATTCCCCTGTCTATTTTTAGTGGTGGACAATTTGTTGCATTTCCGTTGCAAATAGCTTTTTGCAACGAATTTGCATCATATTTGGTCTGTTGCATTAGGCCAGTTTTATTGTAGTGATGTTGAAAGTCTTGTTGGAATGCAAGTTAGAGTCAATGAAAGTCAAGGGACCGAATGCGCTAATTCAGATAGTTGATCCTGCTGGAATAAAGAGTTGGGCAACATTTGAAGATCTATTAAAGATGATGGGCTAAATGTGTATCTTAGCTGGCTATAAATATATCTCACTCCTCTAGGGTTTGGATAATCATTAAGTCATAGTTTTCATCTGTGATTCTCTCTCAAAATCGTTTAGTCTTGTTTTCTATTCATTGATATCATCTGGATATCCAGTCTAGTCTGTAATCACTAAACCAATCTCTTTATTTGGTTTAGTTGTCTTCTGAGTGATTGAGGGTAAACTTGTAATGAGGTAGTAACCGGATCTTCATAGAAGGGATAGTTTAGGGTTTCTTTTGTATTGTAATGGCAAGCATCCGTTTGGAGACTTGTCTTCTTGATTTTGATAATAAAGCACTAAAGGGTTGGTTGGTTGAGTGCACATCTGAGTGTTGATCTGTGGCCGCAGTAGGCTCATTAATCATATGTATAACTTCAAGTCCTGCAACCGTTGCAACATCACTACCACAAAACAGGCTAATGCAACGAAAAGTTTGCAACGGTATATTTTCGTTGCAATTTTGCAACCATAATGCAACGAATTACCAACCGAATAGCATCGACAAAGAAAGTGGTTGAAAATCCATAGCAAAGTATAAACTAATTTCTTTTATATATATTTTTATTTTTTCCGTTGCAAATCCGTTGCAAATAATACAAAATTGCAACGGAAAAGCAACGAAAGGCAAAAAATAAGTAAAAAAATTACAATTTATATTCCGTTGCAAATTTTCATAGTTGCAACGGAATAGCAACCGAACGGTTAAAAGGGAAACATAAAAGAAATTATCATTTGTATTCTGTTGCAAGTCCGTTGCAAATTTAATTAGCAACGGAATTGCAACGGAAGAACAAAAAAAATTCTAAAGCTAATTTGAAAGAAATTATTTTTCCGTTGCAAGTACGGAGTAATAAAGATTTGCAACATAAAAGCAACGAAAAAAATAAGCCTTAAAGAAATTATAATTTATTTTCTGTTGCAATTCTGATGAAAACCGGAATAGCAACCGAAAGGCAAGAGTGAAATGCGAAATAAGTATTACGAAGCTTGGGTACACTTGAATAAACCATCTTTGTAATGTGTGGGAGTTACTATGAGTAACCGTTTTGATGCCAATGAATGAACTTATTCGGGAAGTTGTGAATGATTTCTATTTATAGGAATGCATTAGGGTTTACAGATAAACCCTTTGAGAAGTGATCAATGGTTGTGGGGAGGCCACACGTTGATCATCCAAGAGCAGACAAGGAGGACATGTGTGACCCACTGCTCAAGTGTCGGATTGTAAATCTTAACTGTTAGTTGTACATGAGATGTTCAACGGATGAGTCGAGATGTTATTGTTATACATTAGATGTTCAACGGATGAGTCGAGATGCTTGATAACATCAAATAGTTAATACATTTTAATATCAAATTCCTTATGAAAATGCTTATAAATATGTTATAAATGTCTAAAAATGTTACTTAATTGTTTATATTTAGTTTTCAGGGACTAAGTGAGCATTTTAGCTAAAGACGTGGGATTTTGACATAAATGCACTAAAGTGAAGAGTTCAAGGCAGTTTACGGCGTAACACCCCCGAGGGATTACGCCGTAACATATTCTAATGAAGAAATTAGTCATCACACCTTTTACGGCGTAAATCATCTCCTACTTTACGCCGTAACATTCAAAATTCATAGAAGATGATTTATCCGAGTCAGCGTTACGGCGTAACATAGGCGATAAGGTTATGCCGTAACATCATTTTAGCCTAGAAGATTGGAAGCCTACGTAGCAAGGTGATAACACCCAAATTATACATGTTTTTATGGCGTTATTTATGTATATTTTATCATTTCTCGTGAATTTTTGATACTTAAATAGCTTAAATTGCTTATAGGTTCACTTGAAGACTCTAAAGAACCAAGCTCAAGAGTTTATACACTCTGGGAGGCAAATACAAAGAAAAGAAAAGATTTCTAGCTAAAGCTCAAGATGTGCGCCTCACTTATAACATTGTGCGCCGCACTTTCCTTTGAAGCCAAAACCGCCGCACTTTTTCCCAAAGTCTCAAGAATTAAAGTCTAATAAATGCTCCAACATTAACTCCTCAAAACCGCTGCACTTATTTATAAGTGCGCCGTACTTCCAGTAAAAGCCATTAAATGCTATCGCATTAACACCCAAAGTCCGCCGCACTATTTCCTAAGTGCGCCTCACTTTGCACCAAACTAGCCTATAAATTGAGGATGAATTTTCATCCTCAAAGTAACCCATCTCATTCTAAAAACCATTCTCCTCACACACATACTTCCCTCCTTTCACCTAAACACCAAAAACACCTCTTCCTTTGAAGAAAAAGATCTAACGATCAAGAACGAAGATAGTTTCCTACTTAGTTATTGAAATAGTGGAAGTTTATGTAAAGAGTACTTTTGTTATGAACTCCTTAGCCATGAGAGGCTAAATCTCTCATGACTACTCGGTGAAGTTACGATAATGAATAAGTGTTTGGTATGATCATGATCTCTTTAATCTTAAGCTTATGTTGCGAACCTGTTATATCTTATCTTATCTATTCTTGCTTATCAACTTAGATTATATAATCATATCGGTATAGATCGAAAGACCCGTTATGATCTATGTGGTTTTAAAGATTTGTCTATGGTCTTAAACGTTTGTGCCGAGAAATCCACTTTCGTAAATTGATAAACAAAATAAGCTTTGATATAATAGTAACTGGATTATTTGAGTGACACATTTGGTCTAGTTAACTAAATATAAGTCTTGAGTTAAGCAAGTTAGTTTGTGAAAACGTTTTCTGACGAGAAAATACTTTTTATAAATTAATGTCCCATCTTCGAGGTCTAATCATTTCCAACGCTTATAAATTATTTGCAACTATCCGAGTAGTCATCTTTATTATCATTGGTAAAACAAAAAGTCATTTTCAAGTTAAAGTTTACTTTCTTTCTGATTATTTAAACACTACTCTAATCCCTGTGGAACGACCTGGTCTTACCTAAAAAGATTATACTACATACGTGGGTTATACTTTTACCCGTGTGTTTCCATATAATTATCCGGTATTTTCAGTCTTATAAATTTAAAGCTTTTGAAACACATCAAAGTTTTTGGCGCCTGATTTCTTAGCTGTTCTGTAGTCAAACTCTGGAAAATTACTTTAACTCCCCCTCTTTTTTAAAAAATCGCCGTACAGTTTTCTGGCAAACTGACCCAAACAATTTCTCCTTTGGATGCATACACGTGCTTCCAATTCTGAACTTGTTGAACCGTTACCTGAACCTGAACGTACTCTGAATCGAAGACTTCGTCGACGAAACAGAAGAGTTCCATACGATCAAAGAAATAATCCACCACAACACCCGAGAATTGTCTACCCGCCAGTTCTTAACATCAATTACTTCCGTCACTTTCTTGATATTCTTCGAAACTACGACCCAATGGATGATGAACCCATGTGGGCTGCCGACCATGTTGTCGCTCCGACTCCTGGTTTCGCGATCACTATTCCTGAAACCGCAAACGAATTTGCTATCAAAGGTAACCACTTGACTCTTGTCAAAGGAAACCAATTCGATGGTAGAACCAAAACCGACCCTCACAAACACATTCACGAATTCCTCGGAATTTGTGATATGTTTAAATACAGAGATACTGAAAATGAAGTCGTCCGCCTAATGATGTTTCCCCTATCACTAACTGGAGAAGCAAAAACATGGTTGGACGAACTCAACGAAGGAACTATTGAAACTTGGGATGAACTTTGAACCACTTTCATTAGCCGATTCTTTCCCCCAGCTCTTTTCGACCGACTCCTCGAAGAAATCCGAGCCTTCTCTCAACATGAAAACGAATCTCTAACCGATGCCTGGCTTCGTATGAAGGAAATGCTCCGAAACTGCCATGGTCACAATCTGTCCAAGGGCAATATTATCAAAATCTTCTATCATGGTCTCAGCGAAATAACCCAAGAAGTTCTGAATGCCGCAGCCGGTGGTATTTTCCTCTATAAAACACCAAATCAAGCTTATCAGCTTCTCGAAGACAAAGTCTTACTCAAGCTCGACTGGGCTAAAAATCAAAAAACCAAATCATCTCTTAAGAAAACCGTTGCTTTCGCCGATGAAGGTAGCAGTAATTCTGATACTAACAAAATTATGGCCCGAATGGATGCCATGACTCTAAAAATGGATGCTCAGTATAAAGAACTCCAAACCCATGCTAAAAAAACAAATCCCGATCTTAATGAAGATGACATACCTATGTCTCGTGAAGAAGAGGACAAATTCATGCAAACCTTCCGTAAGACTCGTTTTTACAATGATTACCGCGACCGAGACTCAAATCGTGATAATTGGCGTTCAAACGAACGGAGTAGTTATAACCGAGATAACTACCGGTCCAATACCGATGATAAACCCTATGACCTTCAAAAACAATTCAACGATTTCATGAAATCTCAACAATCTACCAACGCTTTTGTCAAAGAAACGTTCATGGATCTCAAAACTCAACTCGAAACCGTAGCCAAAAATCACCAAGCTTCAATCCAGAATCTTGAGACTAAATTCGACAGACTTGCTGACAAGCAATCTGGTCGACCCTCTAGATCTCTTCCAAGTAACACTCAACCAAACCCAAAAGGGCACAACTCCAAAGCCTATCAACCACCGCAATCTCGTAATGAGCATGTGAATGGCGTATTCACAAGGAGTGGTAAAACCTACAACCCACCAGTAAACCCAGATAATCAACAAAACGATTCTGAAAACCCTATCAACTTCGATAGCGATGATGAAGATGAAGAACCGACACCACAACCAAAAATTCAAAATCCAAAACCAGTTAAAGAAACTTAGTTACCCAAACCATACAAACCAAAAATCCCTTATCCTCAACGCCTAAGGAAAGAGAAAATGGAAGCTCAATACGGAAAATTCCTTGACATGATCCGAGCCGTCCGAATCAATGTGCCTCTTATCGACGTCTTAGCCGGAATGCCTAACTATGGAAAATTTCTCAAAGAACTCATAAGCAACAAACACAAAATCGAACAAATCTCTGCCGCTTTCTTAAGCGATGAAAGTTCAGCAATGATTCAAAATAAAGTTCCACCTAAACTTAATGTTCTGAAAGTCTCAAGGCGCACTAAGGCGCAAAGGGGGTCAATGAGCCTTGAGGCGAGGCGCATACCAAAGCGCGGGATTCATAAATATGAGTCGCACTAAATACACTAATTTGTTTATGACATATGTCACACTTTTATGCGGATTGGATAAAACAAAATAAAATTTGAGATACTTAATAGTTAATACATCTAACAAAGCTCACATTTAAACCAAAAATATCAAGCAAGTAAGTGAAGCAACGTATCAATATTCAAGCATAATGCTACATTATCATGATAATATTTCATAAAGAAACTACTTGATGAAACAAATTAAGAGACTTCAATCTAAGTCGTCAAATTCTCCATCGTCATCATCATCTTTAAATGTGTATCGCTCCTTATTTTGATTAGGTTCATCCTCCTTGACATCTTCTTCTTTAGTTTCACTATTCTCTAAAACCATATCGTTATCATCTTCATCCAAAGGTTTTGTCTAGAACTAGACTCTCCCCTTTCTCTTCCCCTTGAGCTTAAACTAGCATAACCATCACTGGATCTAAGATTATAGTTTGACTCGTCTACGTGGCTTTGACCCTTCCTTGATGGTACATCCTCATAATATTATAGTTCGACTCGCATCATTGGATCTAAGTTTTTAGTTTGTGACTTGCAAGAAGCCTCTTCAAAAAGTATAATATATATATATATGACGTGAAGTGATTACATATGTGTCAAATTAAAAAGAGAAGTTGAATAAATGGAGGAATATGAAGAAATTGGAGGCGCTTGTTTCACTATATTGTATGTATTTAATTTTCTTTATTAGGGTTATTATTTAGTAGATTTTATATAAAGGCCCATGTGATTTTGTATTTGTGTCTCAATATTAAGATAAAAAGGCCCAAAACCCGTTACATGTGCTAGGCGCGACTAGTCTCAAGGTGCAAAATCCCAAGGCGCTGTGATTTTTATAGGATTTATGCATGTTGTGAGCCTCGATCTAAAAAAATCCCAAAGGCTGGAGCCTCAAGGGATTTAGGGAGTAGGCGCGCCTTAGGCGCGATTTTTAAAACATTGCCTCGGAGATCTCGAAAGTTTTCTTATTCCATGTAATTTTAACAAGACTTTCTCCTGCAATGCCTTAGCCGATCTTGGTGCTAGCATTAACTTTATGCCATATTCGTTATATGCAAAACTATCCCTCGAGACTCTTAAACCTACCAAAATAAACGTAAGATTAGCCGATAGATCATTCCAATACCCTGTTGGAATAGCTGAAAATATGCTCGTTGAAGTTGGTAAATTCACCTTTCCTGCCGATTTTGTTATTCTCGAAATGGAAGAAGATAGTAAAGTTCCCCTCATTTTGGGACGACCATTTCTTCACACTGCCGATGCAGTTATTCGAGTTAAGTAGAAACAACTCAACCTTGGAGTTGGAACTGAACGAATGATCTTCAATATCGATTCTGCGATAAAACACTCTTATTCAAACGATGATACATGTTTCAGTATAGATGTTATTGATGAAATCCTAGAAGAAGATTTTGACGCTCTTCTAGACGAAGGTAGTAAAATCCTTCATTCCATCAAAGGAACGCTTCTCGAAGAAGAAATCTTTGCTGAATTCGATGAATTCATGGCAATGACTGCTGATGAAAACTCTGACTCTGAATCCGACACCGAAGACCCACCATTCGAAAAAATCACTATCAACACAGATTATAAAATCAAAACATCCCTTGAAGAACCTCCTACGGATCTTGAACTTAAACCCCTTCCTGATAATCTGGAATATGTATTCTTAGAAGAACCCTCTTTTCTCCCTGTTATCATGTCATCTTAGCTTTCCAAAGAAAAGAAAAACAAACTTGTATCTGTCCTTAAAAAGCACAAGCAAGCTTTTGCTTGGAAAACAACTGACATTCCTGGTATTTGCCCATCATTCTGCAAACACAAGATACAACTTCTGGATGATAAGAAACCCGTTGTCCAAAAACAAAGAAGGTTAAATCCAAACATGCAGGAAGTTGTTAAGAAAGAAATCGTAAAACTCTTGGATACCGGTATTATTTATCTAATTGCCGATAGTCCTTGGGTTAGTCCTATTCACTGTTCAAAGAAAGGTGGTATTACAGTTGTCACAAACGAAAACGATGAACTTGTTCCAACAAGAACCGTTACGGGTTGGCGAGTATGCATCGACTATCGTAAACTCAATGAAGCAACCGCAAAAGATCATTTTCCCTTACCTTTTATGGATCAAATGCTAGAGAGACTAGCAGGAAATAAATATTTCTGTTTCCTCGATGGTTTTTCTAGATATTTTCAAATTCCTATCGATCCCAATGATCAAGAGAAAACAACATTCACCTGTCCTTTCGGAACATACGCTTATAGGCGAATGCCTTTCGGTCTATGTAATGCTCCTGTAACATTCCAAAGGTGTATGTTGGCAATTTTTCACGATATGATTGAAGAATCAGTCGAAGTATTCATGGATGATTTTTCTGTATTCGGAAACTCTTTCGACACATGTCTAAACAACCTTGATAAAATGCTCCAACGTTGTAAAGATGCTCATCTTGTCCTTAATTGGGAAAAATGTCACTTCATGGTCAAGGAAGGAATTGTGCTTGGACACAAGGTGTCTAGCGCCGGACTTGAAGTCGACAAAGCGAAGATTGATGTAATCTTAAAACTTCCACCCCCGACTAATATTAAAGGTATTAGAAGCTTTCTCGGACATGCAGGTTTTTACCGACGATTCATTAAAGATTTCTCGAAAATTTCTCGACCTCTAACTAAACTGCTTGAAAAAGATACTCCATTTGAATTCGATGGTGAATGTAAAAAAGCATTCGAATTATTGAAAGAGAAACTCACATGTGCTCCTGTGATCGTAAGCCCAAACTGGAATCTTCCATTTGAACTTATGTGTGATGCAAGTGATTTCGCTATAGGAGCCATCTTAGGTCAAAAAGATGGTAAAAACTTTTACCCGATCTACTTCGCAAGCAAAACCCTTAATCCCGCTCAACAAAAATACACTGTAACAGAAAAAGAACTTATGGCTGTAGTTTTTGCATTTGACAAATTCAGATCCTATCTTATTCTCTCAAAAACTATTATTCACACCGATCATTCAGCTCTAAGGCACTTATTCATGAAACAAGATGCTAAACCACGCCTTATTCGATGGATTCTACTCCTGCAAGAATTTGACATAGAAATCAAAGATAGAAAGGAAACAGAAAATGTTGCAGCCGATCATTTATCCAGGATTGAAAATGATGAAACAAGCGATGACAGTGAAGTCGATGATAACTTTCCTGGAGAAACTCTTATGGAAATCAACACCAAAAATGAACCTTGGTTCGCAGACTTTGCAAACTACCTGGTTGGTGATATTATACCAAAAGGAATGACATATCATCAAAAGAATAAATTCTTCTCTGACCTCAAACACTACTTTTGGGAGAAACCTTACCTTTTTAAAGTATGTTCTGACGGTATGATCAGACGCTGTATATCTGGACCAGAAACTCGAACCATCTTAGATCAATGTCACCACGGACCAACCGGTGGACATTATGGACCCAACATAACTGCTAAAAAAGTCCTTGATTCAGGATTTTACTGGCCGACAATCATTAAAGAAGCTCATACTCTAGTTCGCTTATGTGAAGAATGCCAAAAGACCGGAAATATATCAAAACGTGATGAGATGCCCTTGAATAACATCCAAGTATGTGAAATTTTTGACATATGGGGTATCGACTTTATGGGACCATTCCCGAAATCATACAAGTTTGAATACATTCTAGTCGCTGTTGATTACGTATCTAAATGGGCCAAAGCTCAAGCTTTACCAACCAACGATGCCCGAGTAGTAGTCACCTTTCTAAAGAAACTATTCTGCCGTTTCAGAATGCCCAAAGCTCTAATCAGCGACCGAGGTACTCACTTCTGCAACAAAATAATGGAAAGAACCATGAAAAGATATGGAGTTAACCACCGCTTCTCTACATCTTATCATCCTCAAACCAGTGGTCAAGTTGAAAATACGAACATAGCTCTCAAAAGAATTCTAGAAAAATATGTTAAAGACAATCTTGCTATTTGGTCAAGGAAACTTGATGACGCTCTGTGGGCTTTTCGCACTGCTTACAAGACACCTACCGGTACCACACCTTACAAGCTTATATATGGAAAAAACTGCCACTTATCATTTGAAATTGAACACCGTGCATACTGGGCACTAAAGAATTGCAACCCAGATCTCATCGCTGCTAGTGAGAAAAGAACGTTTCAATTACACGAGTTAGACGAACTTAGAGATCAAGCTTATAAAAACTCTCGTCTATACAAGGAAAGAACCAAAGTCTGACATGATAGAAAATTAAGAATGAGAAAGGAATTCAAACAAGGAAATAAAGTCCTGCTCTTTCACTCAAAGTACAAATTTAAACAACCCAAACTCAGATCTCGATGGTTAGGACCTTATATAGTAAAACATCAATATCCATCTGGATATGTTAAACTTTATGGAAAAGATGGAAAGACGTTTATAGTCAATGGCCATCGACTTAAACTATATCATGAAGAAGACAATGACTCAGGGGAAGCAATTACTCCCTTTTTCCCAAAAGAATGACTCCCGAAGTACGAGTCTAGCTAACGACTCTCTTAAAAAATTAAGCGCTTCTCGGGAGGCAACCCGTGCTTAACTTAAGTGTGGAGGAGTCCCTCCTCCATTCTTCTACTAATATCTTTTATTTATTTTCTAAAAAAACAACAACAAAAATATTTTCTTTTTGTGTGCTTTTGTTTGATTACTCTTACGCAGGAAATTTAGCTTAAAGATATGGAAAATTATGAAGTTGTTCAAGAATAGCTCTCAGCTATACATTTTCTTATGCCCCGAGAAGTACCGTTTTCCTTTAATTTTCCCTATTTTATCTCTATTATTAGTTATCACATTGAGGGCAATGTTCAACTTAAGTGTGGAGGGGAGCCAAATAGGAAAAATTAATCATATCCCTCTATGTTTGCCCTGCCAAAAAAAAACTTTCCAACTGATACTTTATGAAAAATCTTAATTATATGCTTTCAAATTTATATAAAAAATGCTCTTAGTAAGGCAAGTCCAACCGGATTGACATTATAGCTAGCACGGCCCAGTCCTCTAAATTGTGAGAATTTTAAGCCTTTAGAATATTCGGGTATCTACCTTTGATACCCAAGATAATTGATGCCTTTAGCTTGTTCGAGTTAAGGTTTGAATGCAGTCATATGTGTCTATTCCGTCGTTACGGATGTGTACGTATGGTCTTTGTCACCTTTTCTGGAACATTGGTATTGGTTAATAATTATATTTGAGAGAGCCGGTAATTTAGAAGCTCTAGAACTTGTGCTTAATCATCATTTACTAGACCGAAGCCTATCACATGAAATATATCCCGCAAGTCCTTGTTCTTGCAAGCACTCCTTTTAATGCTATGTTGCTGAAATATCTGAAAGTTGATTGAAGAAGTCACGTGCCAAGCCTTAGTTATCATATGATAAAAAAAAGAAGTTATATATATGTGTGTTATAGTAGTTCAAAGAAATAAAGGCTTATGTTCGGCGCATGAAGATTGAATCCTATTTAGTACCAAAGTTCCGCCCTTCGGTCAGGTTTATGTGTTAAGTACAAGCCTATGGTAGCTGTCTAGATTATGTCTGTGCAAATTGAGTGTTCTTCACAAAAACAAACTTAACCCTATCTGAGTGGCTGAGTGACTTTAAAAATCAAACAGTATTCCTATGTGAGGTGCTATGTTATATGTCTATGCTTGAAAAGTTATCTAATATGCAAACTCTTATAACATCCAAAATTTCTCCAAGTAACGATAAATAATTTTATTTTCTCGCTTCCATTGCTTGAGGGCAAGCAATAAGCTAAGTGTGAAGGGATTTGATAACGCCCAAATTATACATGTTTTTATGGCATTATTTATGTATATTTTATCATTTCTCGTGAACTTTTGATACTTAAATAGCTTAAATTGCTTATAGGTTCACTTGAAGACTCTAAAGAACCAAGCTCAAGAATTTATACACTTTGGGAGGCAAATACAAAGAAAAGAAAAGATTTCTAGCTAAAGCTCAAGATGTGCGCCGCACTTATAACATTGTGCGCCGCACTTTCCTTTGAAGCCAAAACCGCCGCACTTTTTCCCAAAGTTTGAAGAATTAAAGTCTAATAAATGCACCAACATTAACTCCTCAAAACCGCCGCACTTATTTGTAAGTGCGCCGCACTTCCAGTAAAAGCCATTAAATGCTATCGCATTAACACCCAAAGTCCGCCGCACTTTTTCCTAAGTGCGCCGCACTTTGCACCCAAACTAGCCTATAAATTGAGGACGAATTTTCATCCTCAAAGCATCCCATCTCATTCTAAAAACCATTCTCCTCACACACATACTTCTCTCCTTTCACCTAAACACCAAAACACCTCTTCCTTTGAAGAAAAAGATCTAATGATCAAGAACGAAGATAGTTTCCTACTTAGTTATTGAAATAGTGAAAGTTTATGTAAAGAGTACTTTTGTTATGAACTCCTTAGCCATGAGAGGCTAAATCTCTCATGACTACTCGGTGAAGTTACGATAATAAATAAGTGTTTGGTATGATCATGATCTCTTTAATCTTAAGCTTATGTTGCGAACCTGTTATATCTTATCTTATCTATTCTTGCTTATCAACTTAGATTATATAATCATATCGGTATAGATCGAAAGACCCGTTATGATCTATGTAGTTTTAAAGATTTGTCTATGGTCTTTAACGTTTATGCTGAGAAATCCACTTTTGTAAATTGATAAACAAAATAAGCTTTGATATAATAGTAACTGGATTATTTGAGTGACACATTTGGTCTAGTTAACTAAATATAAGTCTTGAGTTAAGCAAGTTAGTTTGTGAAAACGTTTTCTGACGAGAAAATACATTTTATAAATTAATGTCCCATCTCCGAGGTCTAATCATTTCCAACGCTTATAAATTATTTGCAACTATCCAAGTAGTCATCTTTATTATCATTGGTAAAACAAAAAGTCATTTTCAAGTTAAAGTTTACTTTCTTTCTGATTATTTAAACACTACTCTAATCCATGTGGAACGACCTGGTCTTACCTAAAAAGATTATACTACATACGTGAGTTATACTTTTACCCGTGTGTTTCCATATAATTATCCGGTATTTTCAGTCTTATAAATTTAAAGCTTTTGAAACACATCACAAGGTTACGGCGTAGTGTCTCATAAAGGTTACGCCGTAACAGTTTTGATTTATATAAGTAGAGCCCTCATCCGGCTCATTCAGCATCACTCACTTTCACAACTCACAACACAGTTTCAAGGGGTGAACCAAACCTCTAAGGTCCGTAACAATTAACCAGAAGGTCCAAGGGAGAAGTTACTTTACACATTTCTTGTATTTATTCGTTCATAACATTTACTGTAAGAACAATGATGATTCAATCCATGTCTATGTTCATTAATTCTTGCATTTCTGTTACCATGAGCGGCTAATCACTCTAAGTGTTGGCCTAACCATGTATCTACTATTGTTATGATTAATGTTTCCTGTTCAATTATGGTTCTGTTAGATATTCTTATAGCCTTTCATTGATCCATGTGTTTTGGTAGTATAGAGGATGGCTTAGATCTTGTTAATCCTAACATTAGACTTACCATGTTGAACCTAGGATTAGCGGGGTACTAGGGTAGCTTGACACCTATCCCTAGTGTAGGAATTGACCAAATTACCGCCTTTGCCATATTAAATACTTAAAAAGCACAGGAACTCTTTCAGAGGGGGTTAATAATTGGTTTAGATTATAGATTGGTCTTAAGGGTAGTTAGGAATTAACCACTACAAACTTAGATGCCCTGCTCGTATGATCGTAGGGGAATGTGGGATCGCAGAGTAAGTATTGTAGATGAGATGTTCAACAGAGGAGTAGAGATGATATCGTTGTACATGAGATGTTCAACGAAGGAGTCGAGATGCTATCGTTGCACATGAGATGTTCAACGGATGAGTCAAGATGCTATCGTTTTACATGAGATATTCCACGGATGAGTCGATATGCTATCGTTATACATTAGATGTTCAACAAAGGAGCCGATATGCTACCGTTGTACATGAGATGTTCAAAGGATGAGTCGAGATACTATTGTTATTCATTAGATGTTCAACGGATGAGTCGAGATGCTATCGTTGTACATGAGATGTTTAATGGATGAGTCGAGATGCTATCGTTGTACATTAGATGTTCAATAGATTAGTTGAGATGCTATCATTGTACATGGGATGTTCAAAGGATTAGTCGAGATGTTATCGTTATACATTAGATGTTCAACGAAGGAGTAGAGATGATATCATTGTACATGAGATGTTCAATGGAGGAGTCATCGTTGTACATGAGATGTTCAACGGAGGAGTCGAGATGCTATCATTGTACATGGGATGTTCAACGGATAAGTCGATATGCTATCGTTGTACATTAAGTGTTTAACAGAGGAGCCGATATGCTATTATTGTACATGAGATGTTCAACGGATGAGTCGAGATGCTATCGTTGTACATTAGATTTTCAACAGAGGAATCGAGATGCTATCGTTGTACATTAGATGTTCAACGGATGAGTCAAGATGCTATCATTGTACGTGAGATGTTCAATGGATGACTTGAGATGGTATCGTTGTACATGAGATGCTCAACGGATGAGTCAAGATGCTATCATTATACATTAGATGTTCAACGAAGGAGTCGAGATGCTATCGTTGTACATGAGATGTTTAACAGAGGATTCGAGATGCTATCTTTGTTCATGAGATGTTCAACGGATGAGTCGAGATGCTATCGTTATACATTAGATGTTAAACGGATGAGTCGATATGGTATTGTTATACATGAGATGTTCAACGGATGAGTCGATATGTTATCGTTATACATGAGATGTTCAATGGATTAGTCGATATGTTATTGTTATACATGAGATGTTCAACGGATGAGTCGATATGTTATCGTTATAAATAATAAATATATAAACCTGAGTTAGCCTTACTTACTCAAAAGATTGAGGATGTGTCAAATTACAAAAGTGAAAAGGGGTTGGTCGTTGAGTCATTTGACTATGATGAAGAATCTATATCTTCAGAGGATGAGGGTATTACAACGGTTAAAGATCGTCTACATTTTTTAGTTTCGATAGGGTTTTATTATTGTTTTTTTACGTGGAAGTTATAATATAGTGATGATTTAAAAAAGTATCTATGGGGTTAGGTTATTGGGTACAACATTCACATATTATATAACCCGAACCTGACTCGATAATAATTAGGTTCGAGTCAAACAACTCAATACTTTTTTTAACCTGATTTAACCTAATCGATTCTCTTAACCGGGTTCGGCCCGACCCTACCGACACCCCTAATTTCAATGCTATATTGTTGAATCAAATTTCAAAGTTAATTAAATTCAGTTTATAATTTTATCTTTTAACATCATATACCTTATTTCATTCCCTCCCTAAATAATTGATTCTCGCCTATCTAAAAATTTTCCCCAAAGGCCCAAATCCCTTTTGCCCTAAATTTATGAGAACCATTTCACATAGCCCCTCAACCATCACCAAACTCTCACCATCACTTTACCTCTGCCTCACCGACAACGTCAATCCCCCAAATGAGATCTCGAGTGTACTTGTCCACCCCACTTGTAAACAACCCGATTCCACCCTGTTTATGCTTCAGATGGGATTTCTAGTTGATTTCTAAAAAAACAGGTACGTCTTATCTTCTATTGCATCATCAATTATTGTTATTTTCATTTACATGTTTTTTGATGAAAACTTGAAATTAGGGCTGCTTGAGTAAAGGCTAGATGAGGAATATCTGCTATTAATTTCAATTGTAAGTGAAAATTTGATTTTCTATTTTGGTTAAATTGGGGGATCGGCTAGACTTGTGTTTTACTTTTCGAATTCGAAGACATGCTTAATTGTGCTCAAATGCTTAAACGAGATAAGACATAAAAGAAGGTTTTCTGTTATTAAAACAGATGAGTAGTCATGAAAGAATCTATCTAAGATGCTTAAGCTCTTAGGTTATTACTTGTAAAAAAAATGGATTGGATATAGAAAATGCTTATGGATGAGATATATAGAATATTTTTGTTTGCAGCCTTACTGATAGGGGTGTCAGTAGGGTCGGGTTAACCCGAACCCGAACCCGATAAGCTTTATAGGGTCGGGTTAAATCAGGTTGAAAAAGCTTATCAGGTTGGTTTAACCCGAACCTGATAACCTTATAGTGTTATCTGGTCGGGTTTGGGTTATGTTATTTCTCTTATCAGGTTAACCCGATAACACGTGATATCTTTAAAGCCTTTTTCTACATGTAACTTTAACCTACGTTTAAATAGTTGATAGCTTATTTAGCAATCATTATTTGTTTAAGTATATTGTTTAGCATTCTATATATCAAGAGGTACGTAGTGATTTGGTTTTCTCATGCTAAAGTTCATACAGTAGAACACTGTCTACTAGTATTTTTTTTTTTAATTTGAGTTGCTAATAATAATGTTTCAAATCTTTCTGCCATGCTAATAAAAATCTCTAAAACTTTCAAATAAATTTAATGGTCACTAACCATGTCAACTGATATAAGTTGTAGCTATATAGTTTTGTAAAAGTAATCTTACTTGAAAGTATATTCTGTATGTATTAGATGTTTGCATGCTAACTGTAATCAAAGTGCGATGTTAAATTCTTATTATTATTTACATTCTGACTCTTCGAATGAGTAGCATCCCTACTGGAATGCAAAATCTATCATTTAAAGTCTTATAGCAAATGGAAAAGTATTTTTTTAATGTTACAGTAAGTGTTTTTAAGCTACAATATTGTTTCAATTGAGTTAAATAAGACAACCCGACTAACCCGAATGACCCGACCCAATATCAACCCGATAACCCGATAACCCGATACCTTATCGGGTCGGGTTGCAGGTCACTTTTTTCTAGTACAAAACCCGAATCAACTCGACCCGATAACACCCCTACTTACTTACTGATATTATTGTTTTACTTATGTTGATTTTGTTAATTCGGCTAGTTACGAATAAGCAAATAAAATTTTATTGTTTCTTATGATAAATGCAGTTTGGATTTTTCTATACAAGAAGGAAAGCAAAAGGCTCCTATGGGCTGATGTGCTCGTGGTTTAACAGATTGTTACCAAAACGAAGATTAAGGAGGACACTACAACTCCTATTTTATATTGCTCAATTGCTGCAAATGAAAGGGTAATTTTAATCTTATTTTTTGAGCGATACGATTGTTGTGAAAGGCTAGCTTAGGCGGCTCAATTTTAGTCTATGTGGTTTGGGTTGGCTTAATTTGTGATCCTAATGAGCTAAATTGAATGTAAGCTAGGCTTAAAACATTTATAATCGAATGTTGATGTACTTGAATTGTTCATGGAAGTACAAACATGAATGACTAGGTATATATAACTATGCATTGACATGAATTTCTCTAATTCCCAATTCACTTCTATTTTGATTGTTTATGCTTGACACTTAAAGCTTCAGACCATAGCTTTTGGAATATACTATATGACCTGCTTAGTTATCATTCAACTATAGATAATGTTAATGCATTAACTTTAGAACTGCCTTACCCTTTTATTTACTTTTTGAACTTATGTAGGGTGCGTAATCACATACTGTGTAATGTTTTTGCTACATCTCTTTATTTATCATATTTTTGGACAATGATATACACACTTCATATAATATTCTATTTCTAAATTAGAAGTCACAAATGGGTTATTATCTCTTGTATAGTAGTGGCAAATTACTTTGAGCAAGTTGATGATTTAATGTTGTTTCTAAATGCAGATACCACTGATACTTGCAAGTACAACGAGGAATGGCACATGTCAAGGAAGTCATAGGAGGTGGACACTAACAACATTGACGAAGTCTAGTTTAAAAGGATGCATGCTATGTGCAAGTGGATCTCATAACATAAGCTTTGCCATGGTTTTATCCATATGATTCATGATTGCTATAAAGTCTTGTTAGTATGGCAATGATGTTTTATTATTATTTAACTTCAAATAAAGCAACATTGGTTAGATGGGGAAGGAGGGTCGACCTTAATAGGGGCAGACATGATTGAGCCGATATGGATTAATGAGAGGTCACACGAACATATTGTAAGTGTCCTTGCCTCGTTATAATTCTCGTGAAAAACATGACTAAAGAAAAGGTTGTAATGGGTTGAAACATATTGTGGGCTGTTATTATATTTGAATAGGTTGTATAGGGTATTTATAAGTTAAAATGGGTTATAATGGTTTAAATATGATGTTTTGTAGGTTGAAGTATTGCAAAGGTCTCTCGAAGAGTTGAAGCAAGAGAGAGCACGTGAAAAAGACCTTTTGGAGAAAGATAACAGAATGTAATATGAAAAAAACACAAGTCTTGTGCGTTGACAATGAAGAAAGAACTGGTGAAGAGGCGAATGCAAAGATCTGAGATTTTTGCATAAACAACCTCCCATTTCTCGTCCCTAGTAAACAATATCTTGCATTTGGTACACCTTTTGATACCATCTCTTACTCTATAACTTGTAATAATGAATTTGATGGAACACTTTTGATGACATTATCTTATTTTAGGTTTTTGGATGATAGTTTGATTTGCATTGTATGAGATATTTGGTTTTAAATTATTGTATATTACATGATAAAACTGGAATAATATGGGCAGAATTTTTTTTTGCAGGTTTTGCAATGGAATAATTATCGTAGTTTAAAAATTGATTTTGTGTCGAAAAATCCGGTTGCAAAATATCAATGCTGCACAAACTGTTTCAATATGTTGCGGTTGCAAAAGTTACGGTTGCAAAACCCATAACGAAATTTAACCGTTGCAAATTATGTGCCGTTGCAAAAAAGTTCTAAAAATTATTGTAATTCCAACGAATTATTTTGCGTTGCAAAAGTTTTCAGCCCGTTGCAATTCTGATGCAAATCAAATTTGCATGGAGCCTTTTTGCAATAGTCAAAATTTGTTGCATATCCGTTGCAAATAGCCTTTTGCAACGGATATGCAATGGATTTTGACTGTTGCATTAGGCCTGTTTTGTTGTAGTGCATCCTTTGTTGATTGACGTTGTGAATCATTAAAATAGGCAGGAACGCTTATTACCGCCTTCTCAACAGATGATCCAAGATATGTCTCTACAATTCCTTTCATCTTTGCTAAAACCATGGAAGATATTTCTTCAGCAGAAAATTCTTCTTTTGACCTTTGTGCGTGACCACAATTTTTGGCTTATCATTGTTCCAGCCACGACCTTAAAATTCCATAACTTCATGTCTTCCTGAACAATTTCATCGCTTGCTCTTCTTCCAATCAACCGCTTAACATCTGTTTTTAATGTTGAAATTAATGTAGTATACATAAAAACAGCGCAAATGTCAGAAAAGCCACATACATTATGCATGAGTTGGAGATAAAAACATTGTATAAATTTTATAATGGTTTTAATATCGAAGTGTTTAGAAATAGTTGTGTATCAAGTTTAATCTCAAAAAAGTTGTCTAAGTCAGCATTGGAACACAGGACATACAAAAGCCTTATGTAAACCAAAAGATGACATGGCATCAAATTGTGAAACAACAACCCTAGAGTGGTCACGCCAAACTCTCAAACAACCTTGTAGATAGTCGGCCAACAGGTGGGAAACCACGATTAAGGATAGGTCAAATATATTATTTTTAACAAGACAAAAATTATAATTCTAATGGCTAAATTGACAAAAGTATTGATATAATCTCACAATTTGTACGAGGCTTATCTGAATCTAATCATTAACATGTACGTAGTAAGTAAGAACAATGACTAACCAAAGATAGTGTTGACAGGGTTATAAGTAGCCTAGTTTTATGCAACATCATCAACCAAATGCTCAGTGTCATTAAAGGCGACACACGATGGGGTGATCCTGTTACCTTGATCATTCGTTATGATCTCAACGCAGTTATGCTGCCAAACAACCACACATGAGTATGTCGTTCCAAGTTCGATACCAATGGCTGGAATGTTGGATTAATTAACATAAACAGGATCAATCTCATGTAATCATAACAATAACATCAAAGAAGAACTTACTTAATGATGGATTAGGATTGGATGAAGTCATGACGTTAGGGTTTGTCAATTCTTGTAGTGATGTTCGATACGAAAGATGACATCACCATGAACGAAGAACAATGGTAGGATGGAGATCTTCTACTTAATCCTCTCTTCTTAGTGATGGATCGTAATGTTTGTGTGTGTCTTATGAGGTGGATAATCCTCTATTTATAAGAGAGGCTAAGCAGGGATCAACTCCTAATTAGGTTATGATTATGAAATTATTACCATAATACATTACCTAGACATTATTATATAAGGATATTGGATCTCTCATCAAGATATAATATCTTATAGAGTTTCATTATGGAAACTAAATATTATTTAATTACTCTTAATATTACCCATATAAATCAACAATATATAATGTACAAATATACTAATGTATTAAATAAGTTAGGACACAATTATAGAGAAATATCAATACCAAAATAGGATATTTGCTAACATTCTCTCACTTGTCCGTATACCTATTTATGCTTTGTAATAGTTAATATTAGCCAAGTTGTTGATTTAATAAGTTCATCACGATGAAATAAAATTACTAATGCAAAACAGCATAATCACTTGCATCACCATTAATACAGGACCCCCACCGATTATAAAATTAGCTCTTCTAAATGAAGAATGATTATCATAAGCCATAATGAATATGAATGAAAAAAGAAACATGATGGTAATAAAATAAAACCATTCACATGATCCACCGTAAGTTGCTTGCTCATAAAATCTCGTAATGTGCACAATAATGAGAATAACAAACCTTTAACATAATGTGAAGAACACAAGTAGGATCCATGATTATAAGGTTATCAAATAATCCCATGCCGGTAATTATACTCGAATAAGAGCTTGGGTGATAAACCTATCATAAGTAACATAATACATTAAATCAGTGTACAAATATACTTAATGACAATGTTCTTCAACCTTCTCTCAACCTTTAACATGTTGATTAATTTATCCCAAGAAACATGTAATCATAATATGAACGATTAATAACATAAAACATAACATTAAAAATTACTTGATGTCGAAGAATGAGATCACCATGAACGAAGAACACCGGTAGGATGAAGATCTTCTACTTAATCATCTCTTCTTAGTGATAGATTGTTATGTTTGTGTGTTTATTATGATGTGAATAATCCTCTATTCATAAGAGAGATCAAGCAGGGATCAACTCTTAATTTAGGTATGATTATGTAATCATTACCATAATTCATTACCTAGACATTATCTCTTAAGGAAATTGGATCTCCCATCAAGATACAATATCCTACGGAGTTTCATTATGGTAACTAAATATTATTTAATTACTCTTAATATTACCCATATAAATCAACAATATATAATGTATAAAAAATTAATGCATTAAATAGGTTAGGACACAATTATAGAGAAATATTCAATACCAAAATAGGATATTTGCTAACATTTTCCCACTTATCTGTATACCTAGTTAGGCTTTGTACTAGTTAATATTGGCCAATTTGTTGATTTAATAAGTTCATCACGATCAAGTAAAATTGCTAATGCAAAACAACATAATCACTTGCATCACAGTTAATGCAGGACCCCTATTGATTATACAATTAACTCTTCTAAATGAAGAATGATTATAATAAGCCATAATGAATATGAATGGAAAAAGAAACATAATGGTAATAAAATAAAACTATTCACATGATCCATCATAAGTTGTTTGCTCATAAGATCTCGTAATGTGCACAATCATAAGAATAACAAACCTTTAACATAATGTAAAGAACACAAGTAGCATCCTTGATTGTAAAGGTTATCAAATAATCCCATACCGGTAATTATACTCGAATAAGTGCTTGGGTGATAAACCTATCATAAGTAACATAATACATTAAGTTAGTGTACAAATATACTTGATGAGAATGTTCTTCAACCTTCTCTCAATCTTTAACATACTTGGTGTTGAGATATAAAATACTGACATTTGTGTTACTAAGAAAATTATCAATAACACCATAAAAATGATATAGTCGAAACATGAAAATGCATCATGATAGTCTTTACAATAAACAAAGTAGAATGTAAGTAACCAAGTAATTTATGGTTATTCTTCTTTGAAACGATTAATGCAAGTCTTAATTTAAAACTTATCTTATGACGCCACAAAATTGACTTTAACAATATATACAATTGATGGGGAGTAAAAATTTATTTATCAAAAAGTTCAAACATTAGAAGGTGTTTCGAATGCTCATAATGTTCTTTGTAGATCCATAGTACACATTATGATGTCTATGATGTTATGACATCTTTTGGATCTTAAGTGATTGAAACAATCTTTCATATTCATAGAACCTTAGTTTAGTCATTTATTTTTGTAGAATTATCTTACCACATAATACAATGATAATCAATTTGCTCCCACTGATCTTAAGGTATATATGTCAATCAATTTAATAATACATTTAACCATAGAATTTTCATATATGATTTTAAAACAACCATAATATAGACATCAAATTGATTGTTTCCTATTCATATCTCCTCTAATACTTGCATCCAACCTACTTTATGGTTAGATATCTTATGCAAGTTACAGTTGAGGAATATAGCAATAAAGTCCATAATAGTTCTTAAACATGATAAACTACTAAAGTAATGACTTGTGACATATTTATATGATAAAATAAAAATATTTTATTATAAAGACAATCCTTTTATTGCAACATTATGTGACAAGATATAATACTATTATTTGATGTTTCTTTTGGGTTTACGTTAGTATACCAACTTAAGTTATAATGGGTTATGAGTACTTAAACAACCCGCAAGTAACTAACATCAACTCAATAAAATAAAATAACTTATAATTAATGACTTTACGCTAATAAGTTAACTTATCACAAATAATGGTATTGTTAAAAGAAAATAGAAATTACAAAATGGATAATCAGTTAAAACATTATGAGATTATTAATATATGAGGTGATTTATCATCGTGAGATGAAATGAGTATTTCAAGTTCTTAAATACATTTACATGTACCTTGAATGTAAAATCATTTATTAATTCTTCTTAAACAACATACTCCCACTAATTTTTCCATTACTTATAACATGTAAGGCGATTTATAAACTAATAGTCAATGATTCAATATCTTTAAAAAGGACAATAGTTTAATAGGATTAGAAATTAGTAACCCTTAAACTAGTTATCTCAACTAATAGACCGTAAATAAAGCTATTGGATATTTGCGTCATGTTATTAGGGGTTTCTTTAAATGTCTTGGTTCATAGGTAATGTATGATGGTAAATCACAGTCCATACATTGTATCATGTTCATAAAGGTACAATCGCCTTTATGTAATACCATTTAATTGAGTTGGTTAAGGCTTACATAAGTGATTTTTACAACTTTATTTCCCTCGCATAAGACATATTGATTGGGGCAATTAATATAACGTGCTTATCATAATAAACTTTCACCCCTTAATTGACCCAATATCTTATCTTAGTAGTTTATTCACATTTTATAAAACTCAACCTTAATACATAACAGATTCTCATCAAGTACACTCTATAATCATCAATATTAACGAAACAAAACAAAAATGAAGATTTTTTTAATTATTTTAATGTCATTCATGAAAATGTACACATCTTTATAAGAGAGTTTTTACTTGTTAAAATAATTGAAATTAAAAAATAATAATAAAAAACATCTCAAACAATGTCACTAATTGCAATGTAAATTTATGAAGGTTTTAAACTAATGAACTACAAACGAATAATATGAGAATGAATAATTTTAAATTCAAACACTTGATCTTAACTAATAAATTAAGTGTTAAAATTTAGCATAACAAATAAGGTTATCAAATATAATTATGAAACCAAATTCTCAATTTATAATAAAATTATTTTGGTTTCTATAAAAAACTCATTCTCACTAGTGATTCATAACCTTCTAAATAACAAGTCATTAAAATCTTTGATATTCACTTAACACATGCTTTTAACATTTATGACAAAATTCTTCAAAGAACTCAACATAAAACATTTTCTAAGACATTGTTTCATTATAGAAATATTTTAAGAAACTTTATTATCTTACTAAAGTTCTCTTTATTAAACAATTAATTAAGTTGGTGGTCATAATGTAAGCTATAAAGATTATAGATCTCATCTTTATGGACAATGGTAATCATAATTGTTTATTTCATATTTTTCCTTTTACTTATTAGTATAGTTGATGTAAAAACATCAACAAACTTAATAAGGAAAAATGTCATAATAAAATACATAAGAGATTACATTGTCCATTTAATTTCAAGATCTCATAAAAGCTTACAAACACCATAAAAATGTAGACCTTAATGATGAGAAAATTATTTAAAAGTGTACTTTCACGTTTTATTATCGAGTTTATAAAATTAAACTTTATCATAAAACATGCAATCCAATCTTTCTGTAATCCTCGTTGATGTGTCATTCTATCAACTATAGGATGTATAAGATGATCGTATCATAATGCATCTTAAAATTCTTTATGACCATAGCAAGCATTAGTTTACCCTTTTAAACATGTTTTAAATATTTAGTGGTTACAAAAACTTATAAATGGTTATCTAAGAAAATGACTTGTACTTATGTACATCAAAGACTATTCAAAATAAGGACTACTCAAAATAAGGATTATATCAAATTATTAACTTAAAAGTATAACTAACCATCGTGCACACGTTAGTTATGTTAGACAATGAAACCCCATAGGTTATGATTTATTATTGACCACTATTTATAGATTACAAGGTAGAGTAAACCCTAGTGGATCCAAACCCCACAAACGGGGCTTGGGCCTATTTATCCCATAATACTCCCTTGCAGTCCGAGCAGTGAAATCGCGAAAGCTCAGACTGGAGTAGTAAACTAGAAAAAAAACAAAACATTAACATAATAAAAGCATAACTTGATGAAGACATCCAACAACAAGCGTCTTCAAACAAATCTTCATACTTGAAGTCACAAACTGATAAACCTGGATAAACCAATATAACCGAAACACGAACAACAATATATGATTGTGTGGATTTATGACCTTAGCACAAATCACCAACACAAATCACAATTGTGTGGATTTGTGGCCTTAGCACAAATCACCAACACAATTAAAAATAAACAGACGATCATGTGGATCTGTGACCTAGCACAAATCACCAACACAAATAAAAATAAACAAATGATTGTGTGGATGTGTGACCTAGCACAAATCACCAACACAAATAAAAATAAACAAATGAATGTAGGTTTTTTCGGAATGGTAGAATGGATTTAGGGGTTGACAGGGTGGTCTGGGGGAGGCGGCTTAAAGTAGCCACCTAGATCCGAAGATCAGACCCACTCTAATACCATTTTAGACAATGAAACCTTATAGGTTATGATTTATTATTGACCACTATTTATAGATTACAAGGTAAAGTAAACCCTAGTGGATCAAAAGCCCACAAACCGGGCTTGGGCCTATTTATCCTATAATAAGTTATTGGAATCTAACCACAACACAAAATTAGATTCACATAAGAAGTTTGATGTAATTGTTAACTTCTTGTTGGTTCCATTAACAACCCATTAATAACTTCTACATTTAATTATGCAAAAGCAATTAGCAAATTACATCACCGTTCGACAGAAATATTTGCTAACTAATTATTTTATTTGCCAAAATACCATTTGGTGGTCAAAATTATGATTATCCGTTGGGCGAATCCACAATCTCGAACACACCAACACGTAACTTAGTATGATTTTAATTCACATAATTGTTTTGACTAAGTGCTTTTCGTTGGGCCAACACTAACTTCGACAATTATGTAGTCATAAGAATGACTGTTCATTCACTTAACTGTTTTAACCATTAGCCTTCCTTTAGGCATGCCAATTAGTTTTAACAATCAAGTAGTCATAAGACATGTTAAAATAATTACAAACACGTCTAATATAATAGTGCCCTATTTTATTTACAATTTATGAAAGAAAACCACTCTTATGTTTTCTTTCTATTAAACGATATATTATGTTCAAATATAGATATTTTTTATTGTCTTTTAACTAAATTATGACTTAGTTTTGACATTCGATGTGATGATAATAACGTCAACGGATACATATATTAAATTGATCTCAACAGTGACCAATTATATCATAAACGATCAGTCTATACGACAGTGAAGGTCAATTTATGACATGATCAAATACTTAATGTATCCGACTCCCAATGACGTAAAGAAAAACACAAAATAACATTAGGTGTTTTATCAAGTAAAAGTTTTCTAAAAACATAATTGTATCATACTGGATCACATATATTTAATCAACCTAAAAGTGATGTTGATATTATGAAACTTCTGATTTGTACGATCAAAATTAAGCAGAATTAATACAAATGTTAACGCATAATTTTATCACTAGTTTTGTTGTAATAAGTGACACCACCAAAATAAATATTCATCACATAGCAGTATCATATACAACAAAATTTGTATCTAATCTTTGACACTATAGAGATTATAGGCTCATATGAGTTGGATCCATCATCCATGTAATATCTTATATCTTCTGATTAATAAATAACGATACATAATAATAGTTAAAAAAAACTTCAATAGTCATAAACATTAGTTTCACATAAACTTATGTTAAAGAAATAGTAGATCCAAAGATTGATACAAATTGATGACCATAAAATCATTAGTAGGCAAATATAAATTTAATATATGTAATCATATATTATGATCACTTTTTAAACCATGCTCGGATGCCACATGTTGATTAATTTATCCCATGTAATCATAAAATGAACGATTAATAACATAAAACATAACATTAAAACTTACTTGATGTGGAAGAATGAGATCACCATGAATGAAGAACACCGGTAGGATGAAGATCTTCTACCTAATCCTCTCTTCTTAGTTATGGATTGTTATGTTTGTGTGTTTTTGTGTGTTTAATATGAGGTGAATAATCCTTTATTATAAGAGAGAT
Organism: Tanacetum coccineum; assembly: GCA_026074375.1. Lineage (NCBI taxonomy): Eukaryota > Viridiplantae > Streptophyta > Magnoliopsida > Asterales > Asteraceae > Tanacetum > Tanacetum coccineum. The sequence continues at coordinate 11,153 of BQNB010037177.1, read as the reverse complement.
CAAGCAGGGATCAACTCTTAATTTAGGTATGATTATGTAATCATTACCATTATTCATTACACATACATTATCTCTTAAAGAAATTGAATCTCCCATCAAGATATAATATCCTACGGAGTTTTATTATGGTAACTAAATATTATTTAATTACTCTTAATATTACCCATATAAATCAACAATGTATAATGTACAAATATACTAATGCATTAAATAGGTTAGGACATAATTTTTCATACCCCGTAAATTTCAGGTCAATATTTTAAACTACTCTGATAATTATTTTGAATTTTATCCATTACGTTTGAATTTAGCCTAAAACCGAGAGGTTATCCAGCGTAAATCTGAAAAAATGTCATCGGACGCGTTCTGGCTTCGGATTTTGATTAGTCTAGATATTATATGCATTATTTTATATTTTCTAAGTGTTACATAGTTTACGTTCACTCCCGATATTTATTTTTACGGTTTAGCGTATTATTTATGTTTTTCGCGTTTTTGATCAAACGGAACCCCGGAAACCCGTAATCTTTTAGTGTAAACTGTACTTATCGTTTGTCTTGAGTTTGTAAGTCAAAATTTCATGACTTTCCCTCCCCCTCTTGCTTGTTTAAATGGCCAAACCACAAGGAAAGACTAGATCAAGTCTTAAATTAATTCATGACGAATCTTTATGCTTTAATTCGAAATTCTTGGAAGTATTATGCGTGCAAGGTGGTGAGAGAGACCTTCTTGTCCTCATGCATCCATGAAAAACCACTAATCCCCTAAACCATATTTAAGCATCTCATTTATTTAAAGTGGCTTGGTGGTTAAGCTTGACCCCCTTGGTCTTTTGCGTTCGAACCCAAGCCACACACACCCTTGGTGCGTATTGGTCACTTAGCCATTTTGTTCCATTAATTGTGCAAGCCTTAAGTCCCCTAAACCCTACTTAACATTCTATAAATACCTTGTGATAGAACTTAGGGTTCTCGTTCATTTCATAGCCTCAAATATTGTTTTCTCTCTTCCCTTTTCCTCTCCTTGCTCACAACACACAAACACACATACACTTTCTATAGTTTTGATTTCAAGCAAGATTTACACATTCCAATCTCATTTCTAACTATATCTAAAGGTGTTCCAAGGTTTTGATCATTATTTTTAAGGTTTTCTAAAGATTTCAAGAGTTAGGGTTTTAATAATTTAAGAGGGGTTTTGCAAGATTATTTGGGGTTTATAGATCTAAGGATTTTGGGTTAGATCTTGTGTGTTACTTGACTCATGTTCTATTCCATCTCTTGTGATTTCTTTATGGTTCTTATGCAAGATTAAGGCTTATGTGTTTGTGGTTTTTGAAAATAAACAAGTTAAAACATAAAATAGTATTGTTTTATGATTTTTGATTTACAAATGGTTTTGGTTGTGAGTATGAGTTGATTTGTATGTTGCAACAATAGTGATGATTGGATTAGGTTATATTAAGAGTGGTTTTGTTAGTTGGTTTAGTAGTGAATGGGTTTAGGTTAGAATAAGCACTATTGTGACGTTTGGGTGGATTTATGGTAGCGTTTGCGAAAGGTATGGTTGCTGATCCGATTTTGTCTTGAGGTTTTAGGAGACTTAAAAATGTTTTCATTAGTTGAGAAGGTAGTTTTTGGAAAGCTCGTTTCGAATAGATAGGTTTTCATATCTTGAACACTAAAATCGGATTTAAAACGGCCAAGTTATGGCGAAATGAATTTTGGAACACTTTTCAGAAAAATAATAAATGAGGTTGCTGATGTGAATAGTAAATTAGGATTTTAGACACTTTCAGATATTTTTTAGGTTTTAAAACATTGGCAAAACATATAAAAACATTAGTTTATTGATTGGAAAGATTAGAAACATCATAAAGGTAATTATGGAATGCCGAATGTTATTAAGGCGAGAGACTTCTAAAAATAGTCACTTTTGTGATAAGTCGTCGAGGCGGACATTAAAGTTAGGCGTTTAGGTATTGATAAAGCGTTTTCAGAAATATAGATTTAACAAAATATAAGGGACGGTATTAACGTCTTGAAACTTAGAACTTTTCTAAAATAGAAAGCTTCCTAAAATAGTAACTTTTGAGTAAACGTCGGGATTTAATGTAAACTTGTACTTTCACTCGATCATGTTTTCTTAAACAAACTAAGACACAAACACATATGAGTGCCTTCTTGTTGATAAGTATACCACTCTTGGTTTCATATATCGTATCTTAGTCCTAAGATGCGTCATTCCTTTAGGTGACGGCTAGGATTGTGTATCATCTCTCACTTACGTGATTATCATTTGCTCATCGCGCTAAGGTGAGTTCATAACCCCACTTTTACTCATTTTGAATAAATGTTTTACAACTTGGGGTGAGAAACATTGCTTGTTTTAAACTTTAGACATAAGTGTTTTCAGTTATCATTTCCTGTTTACGTGTTGCCTAAGTAGCGATTAGACCACTAACATGCCCAAACCATCATGAACCGTTAATTACCTATGACCAATGGGATTGGTTAAGTAAGCACAAGTGTTATAAATAGATCTATGTGGAACTAATTATCCCTATCTGGGTAAGCAAGCACTTACTTGTTTCTATGTCGATGAACGAACATATATATATCATGTCGGAAACTCTTTAAGGTCTCTTGGTCGGACATCTGTAGGGCAATATCATCACTTGCATATTATATGTATCACCTAATTTAGCATCGGTTTCATGAGCTTAATGAAACGTAAATACTTTTCATGTGATATTGTATCTGTAATAATAGTCACATCACTTTTAAAAATCTTTTGGTCCAACCTTGCATCAATTCAAACTTATGAATTCACCAACTTTATGTTGACTGTTTTAAGCATGTTTTCTCAGGTGCTTAGCTGGATTGTTCTTGAAGTGCTATTTGATGTTGCATGCATTGCTGGGGTTGTGTCTTTCAGTAATTGTTGTCTTTAAAAGTTATTATCGCTTTGTCTAAAATCATTTTATGTTTTCCCTGCATTTTTTCTTAAGCTTTCGCTAAAACTATTTTATTTTTCGTTAAGTAGTATTGTAAGACTTATTTTGATTTATCCCAAAGCAACGAGTTATGTTTTATTCAAACATCCATTTTGTGATCGTTCACGTGATTTCTGGTGCGGTATGGTATGGAATTGACGTATCGCCTTCGGACATGTATTCCGTGCTGGCCCGTTTTGGAGGTGTGTCTGATTGGGATTCTATGCCTTGGGTTTTGGGATCATGGTTGAGTTGTAGTGGGCGGGGCTTTTTCTGGTTGGGTTGACTAAGGGGGTGACTGGAGGAGAGGGTGTTTGTTGTTGTTGTTGAGCTGAGTGTGTGTTATATATTTATATATAGAATATATATGGTGTGTGTGTGTTTCTCTATACGATGTGTCTGTGTAAGTGGGTGTGTGGTGTTTGATGTGGTGTGTGTGTGTGTGTGTGTGTGTGTGTGTGTGTGTGTGTGTGTGTCTATATATATATATATATAAAATAAATATATGGGTGTGTGTGTGTGTGGTGTGTGGTGTGTGTGTGTGTGTATATATATATAATATATATATGGTAACTATATATATATTATATAAGTGTGTGTGTGTGTGTGGTGTGGTGTTGGAGTGTGTGGAGTGTGTGTGTGTGTGAGTGTGTCGTCGTGGGTGTGTGTGAATCGAGTTCTATCATATTTGTGAGAGTCGAAAGATCTTTCTTACGTATTGTTATTGATTTATTGATTGAGATTTTATATATATTATATAGATTTATAATATATTTATATAATTGTACAAATTTCAAATTTTTGAAATTTTTTTTAAAAATTTTCGAACTTTTACCATATCATATTTTGCATCATACTTATTTCTCGACATTACTCGCACTTTGCATGGTTTCATATAAAGGGGATTTATATAAACTTTTGCTGGTGCAGGTTATGGCAGCTCTTGTTATTTGTATTTCGTCAGATTTGTTCGAGGAGAGTTTAGGTTCTCATGTCCCATGAGTGATTCTTTTTGGCGTTATTCCTGCCATTATCCCTGTTATCCCTGAGGTTCTTGCTGATCCCTTAGTTGCACCGGAGGTGGGAGCAGTTTTTGTCACCTCACCTGCCGGAGAGCTTGATTTGGTAAATTATTCATCTTCTGCTTTTGATCCATCACAGGATTCTTTACCTCCAGCACCAGAGTTACCATTGGTTTCACCCTTATTTTGTTTTGATGACTCGGAGGCAGACAATGAGTCTGAGCCTGCTGAGCAAAAACCGAGAGGCATGAGTCTCTTGCCGTTCATGATGTTATGGTTTCGAGGTGGAGGGACAAGGTCGCATCTAGGCCATCCTCACCGTCGGGATCATCTCATGCCACACTTGCACCATCATCTGAGTTTCTTGTTGCTCCTATTATTGCCCCTCCCAAGATTTGTTGACGGCCAACCATTCTTATCCGACCCGGTGAGCCTATCCCTTTCGGTCGACCTTACTGCACCCATCTGAATGGGCCGCATAATTTTTTAACGGTAAGGAATAGAGTTGGACCTTTTCCTGCTCGTAGACTTTCATGGAGACGTGTATCTCATCGTTCATTAGATTGTCATTCTTCATAAGAATTTACTTCAGACTCGTCTTCTTCTGGTTCATCTTCGGATTCTTCATCAAACTCATCTTCTTTAGGTTCACCTTCAGATTCATTGTCAGATACATCATCAGTTCATTCTTCATGGTTCGATGCATCAGGTCAGACTCATTCAGGACCATCGACTAGAGTTGCATCATCTAGGTTGGTTTATCCCCCGGTTATAAATCCATGATTTAGTGAGGCTTTTAGTCATTGGAGGTCTGCACCATTGTCTACTCTTTACCCACCGACGACATCAGAGTCATCACCAGATTCATCTTCTTAGAGATCACTGGATTCATTTTCACTTTTTGCTAGACCATCTTACAAGGGATGTAGATCCTTTATTACTTTAGTACCATCATCTACTCCCATTTCAAGACCGATAGACCCTACTCGTGCTGATCTTTTACCACCTCGCAAGAGGTTTAGAGATTCATACTCACCCAAGGATAGCAGAAAGGAGCATATGGAGATTGGTACTACTGATGTAGAGGTTGTTGTAGATTTGGGTATTAGTGATAGAGTTAGAGCTCATAATGAGGATGGTATAAGTATGGGAGTTAAGATTACTGCTAGTGATATTAGGGATGACGAGAAGGAGTTTGAGGCAGAGGTCAGTGCAGGAGGCACGGTAGAGGTTGAGGTTGACCCGAGGGTCAGACCGGTTGTTGATGAGGACGTTCCTAATAATGTCACAGCTGATGGAGCTATTGAGGTTACCTATGAGACATTAGGAGATTTAGTATAGAGATTTCATGATCATACTTAAGAGATTCTAATTCACCAGATTTAGGTTATTAAGATTGCTCAAAGATAATTAAAGGCTGGTCAGATGATAGCTAGCAGAGAGAGAGCTAGTTTGACTGATAGGATTAGGAGGTTAGGACGGGAGAACCTAAAGGTTCGAGCTTTGTTGTGTATCGAGAGAGATCAGGTTGATAGTCTTCGTCATCACATGGCACCTTTTTAGGAGTTTTGTCAAATTCGTAGGGATCGTAATGATGCTCAGAGGAGACTTAGAAGGCTGGAGTCGTTTGTTGAGAGGCGTTTAGGATTTTGCCCCTAGTTTGGTAGTACCATGGTTATGTAGGACATTAGACCGATGGTTAAGTCTAGATGTTAGTAGTAGAAATATTATAAATCAAGTACCCTGTCATGGGTTGATTGTAACTCCAAACTCGATCATAATATTATATGAAATCTTATTCTACAGTCCATCGTATGTTCATCTTTTAATACGGGATATTGTATTTTATTCGTTCTGATTAAAAAACGTTTTGTTTTTATTGGGTTGATATTATATTTTATTTCATATTATGTATTTAATTCTTGTTATGAGTCACCATAGATCGTTTTGAATCTCATCATGTGTTATGTCTTGTGTTAGGACATGACTATCACATGTTCCGAAATGACCCCTGAATCAATCGAAGAGCTCATTGCCCAGCGAGTGGCTGAGGCATTGGCTAACTATGAGGAAACCCGTGCTGCTAACGCTCTTTCGAGGCGAAAGCCAAAGCAAAATGGCAATGACGGGCGATAATGTAAAATGGTGGAAATAGGGAATGGAACAAGGGAAATGATAATCCAAATAGTGAATATGGTAGAGGTGCTATGCCAGTTGCTCGTGTGTGTACCTATCAAGACTTCGTGAAGTGTCAACCGCTCAACTTCAAAGGGACTGAAGGAGTTGTTGGTTTGACAAGATGGTTTGAGAAGATGGAAACAGTGTTCAACATCAACAATTGTCTAGAAGTGTATCAAGTTAAGTATGCCACTTGCACTTTGGTAGATAGTGCATTTAACTTGGTGAAAATCCTATAAAAGGACAATTGGAGTTGATGCTGCATTTACTATGACATGGAGAGATCTTATAAAGTTAATGGCAGAATTGTATTATCCAATGAACGAGATACAGAAAATGGAAACTGAATTGTGGAACTTGACTGTGAATAACAATGAGTACTCAGAGATTTCAAGAGTTGACTTTGTTGTGTACTAGAATGGTTATGGAAGAGGAAGACCAAATTGAGAGGTATGTTGGAGGTCTCCCTAACAACATTCAAGGGAATGTGATGTCTGCTGAACCAACAAGACTCCAGGATGAAATTCAGTTGGCTAACAGTTTGATGGACCAAAAGTTGAAAGGTTATGCAATTAGGAGTGCTGGAAACAAAAGAAAGTTTGAGAGCAATCAAAGAGACAACCGTGCACAACAACCTCAGTTCAAGAGGTAGAATGTGGGAGGATCAAATGTGGCCAGTGCCTATACGGCTGATGGTAATGAAGGAAGGCTTTATGTTAGACCTCACCTTCTTTGCAACAAGTGCAAGTTGCACCATGTCGGGCCATGCACTGTAAAGTGTAGAAGTTGTGGAAAGGTTGGTCACTTGACCAGGGATTGTAAGCCCGTAGTTCCCGCAGTTGTTAATCAGAGGGCCCTGGTGGTGAATCAATGGATTGCCACATGTTTTGAATGTGGAAGGAAAGGGCATTTCAAGAAGGATTGCCCCAAAATGAAGAATCAGAACCATGGAAACAAGCCTGATATTCCTGAAGCTAGAGGGAAAGCTTATGCTATTGGTGGAGGAGATGCAAACCCGGGATCCAACGTTGTCACGGGTACATTTCTTCTTAACAACCATTATGCTTATGTATTATTTAATTCAGGTGCCGATCGAAGTTTTGCGTCGACTACTTTTAGTACCTTGCTTGATGTAATCCTGGATACCTTAGACGTTAGTTATGTTATCGAATTAGCCGACGGAAGAATTACCAAAACAAATACTGTGCTTAGAGGCTGTACCATAGGATTATTAGGTCATCCGTTCAACATTGATTTAATGCCCATAGAGCTTGGTAGTTTTGACGTCATCATCGGTATGGATTGGCTAGCGAATAATCATGCGGTGATCGTCTGTGACGAGAAGATAGTACGTATTCCTTTTGGAGATGAAATTCTAATCGTTCAAGGAGATAGGAGTGATAAAGGGAAGAAATCGAGGTTGAATATCATATCGTGTGCGAAGACTAAGAAGTATATGGAGAAAGGTTGTCAAGTATTTCTGGGGCAAGTTACAAAGAAGGAAACAAAAGTTAAGTCGAAAGAGAAGCGACTGGAGGACGTGTCAAATGTATGGAAATTTCTGGAAGACTTTCCAGAAGACTTGCCTGGATTGCCACCTGCGCGACAAGTTGAATTTCAAATTGACTTAGTCCCTAGTGCTGCACCTGTGGCACAAGCCCCTTATAGACTTGCTCTGTCCGAAATGCAAGAACTATCTGCGCAACTGCAAGAACTTTCCGACAAAGGATTTATAAGACCAAGTTCTTCACCATGGGGAGCTCCAGTCTTGTTTGTCAAAAAGAAAGATGGATATTTTCGAATGTGTATTGATTACCGTGAAATGAACAAGCTTACTGTTAAGAATCGATACCCACTCTTGAGAATCGATGACTTGTTTGATCAGCTGCAATGATCAAGTGTCTACTCGAAGATCGACTTGAGGTCTGGTTATCACCAACTCAGAGTTCGTGACGAGGATATTCTAAAGACGGCGTTTAGAACACGCTATGGTCATTACGAGTTCCATGTAATGCCTTTGGATTGACAAATGCACCGGCAGTATTTATGGATTTGATGAATCGGGTGTGCAAGCCATTCTTGGATAAATTTGTTATCGTGTTCATAGATGATATTTTGATATACTCAAGGAACAAAGTGGAGCATGAAGGATATCTTAAGCAAATTTTGGAGTTACTTAAGAAGGAAGAATTGTATGCCAAGTTTTCGAAGTGCAATTTTTGGCTTTCTAAGGTACAATTTCTGGTCACGTGATTGATAGAGAAGGCATTCATGTGGACCCGGCTAAGATAGAATCAATTAAGGATTGGGCGTCGCCCAAGACTCTGACAGAGATTCGTCAATTTTTAGGTCTTGCCGGTTATTACCGAAGGTTTACTGAAGGCTTTTCGAAGATTGCTAAACCTATGACCAAATTGACTCAGAAGAGCGTGAAATTTGATTGGGGTGAAAAGGTAGAGGCTGCATTTCAGACATTGAAGTAGAAGTTATGTAGTGCACCGATTTTAGCATTGCTTGAAGGAAGTGAAAACTTTGTAGTTTATTATGATGCTTTTCACAAAGGGTTGGGCACAGTGTTGAAGCAGAAGGAAAGAGTCGTAGCTTATGCATCTAGCCAACTCAAGATCCACGAGAAGAACTACACAACACATAATTTAGAGTTAGGAGCTGTGGTGTTCGCTTTCAAGATGTGGAGACATTATTTATATGGCACAAAGTACGTTATGTTCAGTGATCATAAGAGTTTGCAACATATTCTAGATCAAAAGGAGTTGAACATGAGACAACATAGATGGTTAGAGCTGTTAAGTTATTATGATTACGAAATTCGTTATCATCCGATAAAGGCGAACGTGGTGGCAGATGCCTTGAGCCGAAAGGAACGAATCAAGCCACTATGAGTTTGAGCTTTGGTTACGACGGTTGGTTTGAATCTTCCTGTGGAAATTTTGAAGGCTCAAAATAAGGCAAGAAAGGAAGAAAATTATGGAACTGAGGATTTGGGTGGAATAATTAAGAAGCTAAAGTCCCGTACAGACAGAACATTATGTTTAAATAGAAGAAGTTGGATACCTTGTAGAGGCAACTTAAGGGAGTTGATTATGCATGAGTCGCATAAGTCAAAAATACTCAATCCATCCTGGATCAGACAAGATGTATCAAGATTTAAAGAAGCTTTATTCGTGACCGAATATGAAGGCTGAGATTTCTACCTATGTCGGTAAGTGTTTGACATATGCTAAGGTCAAAGGCTGAAACCAAAAACCTTCTGGTCTATTGGTTCAACCTGTGATCCCGGTATGGAAGTGGGAGAACATTACCATGGATTTCGTTACTAAGCTACCAAATATGTCGACAGGACAAGATACAATTTGGGTAATTGTTGACCAACTCACAAAATCTGCTCATTTCTTACCAATAAAGGAAAATGACTCAATGGAGAAGTTGACAAGACAATACTTGAGGGAAGTTGTCTGAAAGCATGGTGTGCCAGTTTCAATTATTTTTGATTGAGATGGTAGATGTACATCTTAATTATGGCAATCGCTAAACAAAGCTCTAGGTACTCAATTGGATATGAGTACGGCTTATCATCCGCAAACCGATGGTCAAAGTGAAAGAACCATCTAAACTTTAGAGGATATTCTGCGTGCTTGTGTGATTGATTTTGGGAAATGTTGGGATATACACCTACCTTTGGTGGAGTTTTCTTACAACAATAGTAATTATACTAGTATCAAAGCTGCACTGTTTGAGGCTCTGTACGGTCACAAGTGTCGATCACCTATTTGTTGGGCTGAGGTTGGGGAAGCTCAACTCACTGGCCTAGAAATTATTCATGAAACAACTGAGAAAATCTTTCAGATCAAGAAGCGTATTCAAGCCGCTCGTAACAGGCAAAAGAGTTTAGACGATAGGAATCGTAAGCCCATGGAGTTTCAAGTTGGAGATATGGTCATGTTGAAAGTGTCACCATGGAAAAGGGTGATACGTTTCGGTAAACGGAGAAAGTTGAACCCTCGTTATATTGGATCATTTAAGGTACTCACTAAGGTTAGAATGGTTGTTTACATAATTGAACTCCCAAATCAATTAAGTCGCATTCATATCACTTTTCATGTTTCTAATGTGAAGAAGTGTTACGCCGACTAACCACTTGCTATATCGTTGGACGAGATTCAAATTGATAACAAGCTTAACTTTATCGAGGAACCCGTTGAGATAATGGATCATGAAGTAAAGAAATTAAATAAAAGTCATATCCCGATTGTTAAGGTGCATTGGAATTCTAGGCGCGGTCCTGAATTCACTTGGGAACACGAAGACTAAATGAAAAAGAAGTACCCTCATCTCTTCGCTAAATTTATACCTACGTCTGAATCAACATCTTAAGCTTTGAGGACAAAGCTTTTATAATGGGGAAAGGATGTCACACCTCATAAATTTTAGGTCAATATTTTAAACTATTCCGATCATTATTTTGAATTTTATCCATTACGTTTGAATTTACCCTAAAACCGAGAGGTTATCCCGCGTAAATCTGAAAAAATGTCATCGGACGCGTTCCGGCTTTAGATTTTGATTAGTCTAGATATTATATGCATTATTTTATCTTTTCTAAGTGTTACGTAGTTTACGTTCACTCTCGATATTTATTTTTACGGTTTAGCGTATTATTTACATTTTTTGTGTTTTTGATCAAACGGAACCCTAAAAACCCGTAATCTTTTCGTGTAAACTCTAGTTATTGTTTGTATTGAGTTTGTAAGTCAAAATTTCATGACTTTCCCTCCCCCTCTTGCTTGTTCGAACGGCCAAACTAGAAGGAAAGACCACATCAAGTCTTAAATTAATTCATGAGGAATCTTTATGCTTTAATTTGAAATACTTGGAAGTATTATAACAACCCACAATTTTCATAAATGTAAATATCCATCTATTAAGTTAGATGATGTACA
>BQNB010037176.1:0-41665 GCA_026074375.1 Tanacetum coccineum | reverse complement strand
TACGATGTATCCAAGACTTTGACGAATTAAAAGACCATTGCCTGACTTTGAAGAATACGTCGTATCCACAATCAACGATATGCCGTATATAATACTTTGGTCAACGAAGAATAACCAACTGGGCTTACATCAATACGCCGTATCCATCAAGAAGATATGGCGTATCCGTGCCTACACTTCACAAGAAACCACGAAGAGCTGAAGATCAATACGCCTTATCCAGTAGACATCAATACGCCGTATTCACAATATAATAATAAAATATTCTGGAAGATATCAAACGTGGTCCTTACTCCAAGAAATCCCCAATACGCCGTATCCCACATCACTAGATACGACGTATCGACGAGTTTCCAGACTCTATAAATAGACGATCCTAAACTCAGTTTTAGGTATGCAAGTGAATCCCTAAACCACCAAGTCAACCAAGAGACAAATAAAGGAGCATAAAAGGTCAGAATAGAGCCTCAAGATCATAGGAAAACTCTTGTAATCTTCGCATAACTGAATACGCGTTTGATTGAGGTTTCTTTATTTTAATCGTTCATATATCAAACCGAGTGTATTTTTACAATGACTATCGGCTGATACCTTTACGTATTAGCCATGTTTATGAAGATTTAATGTTTGGTTTGTTTATCTCGATTCTCTTAATTTATTGTTGATTGTTTGATTATGTTTATCATCTTATACTTGTTTACGTGCTTTTGTATGCGACCTATCATTCAACTGGATCTAGTCCTACATATTTAATGCGCTGCAACTTCGGTATTGTGTGGGCGTAGGCTAAGAGTCCGGGATAGCTCTCCATATTACAATTTATATATCTAGAATCATAGGATAACAAATATTGACCTATCCTTACCTTTAGTTTAGTGAGCTTAGTTGATCCATAAGATGACCTTGGTATCAATGAGTACGTTCTTATTCCATTGGTAAGGACTCGGACAGTGGAATACTAGTATATAAAGAGCCATTAATCAGTAAATAGGTAAAGTCTCTATGAGCTAAGGTTTAGTAAGAGCACCATTATTAATCTCCTAAGATAGATTATAATCAATAAATGCTTGCTTTATGTGGATGCGTCTAATTGTCACAGAATTAGCGTGTCTAGGTCTTAGGAAGAAGTAAGGCCTAAGTCTAGGAATGATATGCCCTTCGAGATAAGTCAATCATTGCACTAATAAACAAACCAGCGTTTTATCGGATTATTCATGGTTGATCTGTTTTCCTTATATTAGTTCTTGACCGGTCCTCTATCGTTTGTTTATCTTCTTGTGTGTTTATTGCTTTACTTGTAATCAAACCCTTAGGTTAGATAACTAAACCTCATGCCAATCTCACAAGCTAGACCTCCCTTTTTGCATTAGTTTTAAGTTTAACTTAGATAACTAAAATACTGATAGATTAGATATTAACGCTCTTGCTCTTAGTGATCGACACCCTACTTACCATGAAACTCCATCTGACCAGGTACACTGCCTGTTAAAGTGTTGTTTTTAGGTATAGTCGGCATTAAATAAATAGTAAAACTTGATACATAAAATACCTACTCACAACGACACATCAAGTTTTTGATGCCGTTGTCAGGGAGTGAAGTTGTTTAATTCTTGTTTATTAGTGTTTTAGTTTAGTTTAGATTAGTTTAGATTAATTTTCTTATTTGCGTGTTTGTTTTGTGTGTTTAATTTTCTGCATTTATATTTTTGCATATTGTGTGTTTGCGTGTTTTATGCGTTATTACAATCTTCTATAATATTCTGAGTCGAATACTGAATACGGCATATTTAATTTATTAGATACGGCATATAATTCGCCTTGAACAGAAAGATACTAATTCGCCTTCAACAAAAAAATTAATTCGACTTCAAGAATGTGAATAATTCGCCCTCAAGAACAGAACTAATTCGTCTCCTGCAAAACGAACTTCAACTTTTCCAAAACACTAAGAGAGTCACTTTTTGACCCTTTTACTCAAATTTTCTTGTACAACTTACCTATCTAAGCCTAGTAGAATCTTAAAAATACAAACTTTAAACTTTTTAACATAAAAAATTTCAAATCAAGATTTTGGACACAAAAGTACTTTTCAACCAAAACTTATCAAAATGAAGATTTCTATGTATTTTCCAAGGTTTTGCATGTACAAATAGATAATACTAAGACAAAAGAAAAAGAAAGTAGTAAACTTTATGGTTTTTAAACCCACAAAAAGGTAAAAACCCTTTGTATGGTTCGAACCAAATGACGAAAAAAAACAAGAGATAAACAACGCACACAATAAGAAGATATCACCCCATGGCTCTTGATACCAATTGTAGAATAATAGTAATCTTTAAACACACCAATAAGTATGAAGAAATCTAAAAAGAGAAAGAGAGTGGAAGGTTTCTTCTAGTGAGAGAAAGTGAAAGAGAATAATGTATAACTATGTGTGAATAATGAAACAACCAACACCCTTTCCATAGCATGGAAAGGTTATATATACTTACATAGGCCGGCCATATGGGCTTTGTCCATGGGCTTTCCATAGGCTTTTCCTAAGCTAGCCTATCTAGTTACCAAATATTACTTAACGAGCTATCTAACGATATTTATGGAAGTGACCGATACTTTCGTATTCCTAACAGAGACAGCTATAATACATTTTTGTTCAATTATCCCTTTACTTATCTATTGCCTCTGAAAATGAAACACATATGGTCTCTTATATCATCATTTGCTAATCATTTACTAGGCTTAGGCTGCCTAATGCTGTTATCTTAATTGTTTGTTTAGCTTAAATGTCTCAACTCCTTCTTGTAAAGGGATCATCATACTTGTTACCACTGTAATAATTTGGCAAGATTATAATTGCAGGGCTTATAAAAGCCCTTGCATAATTTATATTCATTACAGAAGTTCACACGAAGAAAGGGACTAAGCCAGGAGAGCCCGGATCAAGTAGGATTCCGGAGTTTGTTGACCCGATGTCTAAATAGCTATTGGTAACTCTCTCAGTCTTATTATATGATATACTGAAATTACCTTTGTGCGTTTATAAATCTTAACAGTTTTACCAAAATTTTAAAGTTGTCAGTTTTACTCGTATTCCATTACTAATATGTCCACTCTATATAACAGGATGAATATTCAAAGATTATCTCAGAAAAGCATGTGGAGAATGAAGAGAATACCGAGATTGATGAGAATGGTTCTAAGTCCCCACCATGATGATTTTGAAGTTTGGAAGGGCGTAGCTACATCAAACAGAGGTCACGTGCTTGGTGCCGGATTGACGACATATCTAGCTTTGTGCTAATAGGTACTATAGATCGGGTGTCGGTTTCTACGTCACACTCACGTGCTCACTTATGAGCGTTTTGTCTATTTTCTTTTTTCACATCTTTTTAGAGTTTGGTTATTTGTTTGTATGAGTTGTTTAATACGTGTAACTTGGATTGTAAACAGGAGATTCGAATTTTCTAAAAAAGGAAAACACGATGATCTAAAGAAAAAAATGGAAGATGATAGGGTAGCTGCGGAGGCTCATAGAGTAGTGGATCAACTGGCTTTGCATAAAACACTAAATGATAGGTTGGAGTCTTTTGCTAAGAATTATCCTCCCCGAGCTATTGAATTGGATCGTGGTCCTAGCTAGTCTTGTATGATTCGGCATTAGGCTTTAGTTGTTGTGTTAGAACTATTAGGTTGCAGTATGTCGAAAACAATTTCGATGTTGCGTCGTCCGATTATACGTTGCTACCCTATGTCTTTTGGATTACGAATTTATGTCAATCGGTGACACATTTATGCATTTTCATTACCGGATTTGTTTATTTTAGTAATTTATTAATGGTTTTTATTGTCTCAAATTTTAGTTTTCCTATTTATAGATTATGGATTCTGGAAAATCTCCTATTATAATACGAATACCATAGAATTTAGCCACGTGTTTCCTATGGATTAATCAAAAAATTCCCACAGAACTATTAGGGGAAAATATACCTTTATGTGGGAAATTTGTGATAAATCTGTTGGAAATAACCGTAGGAAATCTGTGGAAAATTGTTTAT
This sequence comes from Tanacetum coccineum, assembly GCA_026074375.1. Lineage (NCBI taxonomy): Eukaryota > Viridiplantae > Streptophyta > Magnoliopsida > Asterales > Asteraceae > Tanacetum > Tanacetum coccineum. The sequence continues at coordinate 37,610 of BQNB010037176.1, read as the reverse complement.
AGAAAATGTGGGAAATCAGTGGGAAAATATTCGTGAGAAATCAGTGGGAAATAACTATGGGAAATCTGTGGCAAAAAAAATGTCGGATATATGTGAAAAATGGTTGCTAGAAAATGTGGGATTTCTGTAGGAAATAGTCAACGCTCCATGGGAAAATCAGTGGAAAAATATTTACCCACAAGGGTTTTACCATCGGAATAATTCCGTGCAAAATCCATGAAAAAGGGCCCTTACCCACGGGGTTTCCCATTGATTTTACCATGGGAAAAACCAATTTGTGTAGTAGTAGCCGCCTTTATTCCCGTGACGTGTTGCTTGATCCCAACTGATATAAGTTATCCATGGGCTTTCAAGTATTCCCAAGACCTGAGTGTTGATAACATCGGCAATATCATTTTTGGGACACACTATTACCTTTTGTTGTAGTGCTCTTGCCATAGGCCTCTATAACATCTCCTCGTCGTATATAAAGTTTACTAATTTCAATCTAGATATGTCAGTCTCATCAATGCAGAACTTTTCAGGTATTTGTACCAATGAGCAGTTGTCACTATCGGTTTCATTAGGTGTTCCAACATTTCCGTCTCCAATATCAAGGAGCCATCTTGAGAACGTGTCAATGTTGTTGAGGTAAATGACAGAGCTAATAACACAAATGCAATACTATAAACTGCATTGTTTTTCTGATGTTTTATTACCAAAGAAAAGAGGCTTCAACTTGTGAGCATCATAGCAGATTGATTGTCACAAAAAATATCAGTTGCATCAATTTGTTCTTAACTCAAGTCACATAAGAATCTTCTAAACCACACCGCTTGACAAGCTGAACTTGTAGCTGCGACGTATTCAGCCTTGGTGGATGACAAGGCCACCGTAGCCTGCTTCTTCGAACTTCATGAAACAGCTGTTGATCCAATAAGAAAACAATTTCCAGAAGTACTTAATCTATCCTCCACTGAACCAACCCAATCACTATCTGTGAATCCTTTGAGATTCATATCTTTTGTTCTACGGAACCAAATACCAAACTCCTTTGTACCAGCTAAATATCTGAGAACTCTTTTTGTTGCACCAAAATGATGCTTGGACGGTTTGTGCATAAACTGCGATAACACACCAATTAAAAAACTTATATCAGGACGTGAGTGGGTTAAGTACAATAATTGCCCAATCAAGCTCCTATACAAGCTTCCATTCACCATTCCCGTGCCATCTTCTGGTTTAAGGTTTTCATTGATATTCATTGGCGTGAAGGCTGTTTTACAACCTACCATATTAAACTTTTGTAAAGTTTCTTCAACATATTTCTTTTGTGACATAAAGATGCATGCATCTGTTTGAACAATCTCAAAACCCAAAAAGTAGCGTAGTTCTCCCAATTCTGTCATATCAAACATACTTATCATAGATTTTTTGAATTCACATACAAGATGTAAGGAAGAGCATGTGTAAATCATATCATCCACATAAAGACTCACAATCATACATTCATTCATACCTTGTTTTTTCAAATAGAGAGTCGGTTTATGCTCGCTCCTTTCGAAACCATTCTTATGGAAGAACTCATCAATCTTGGTGTACCAAGCCCGTGGAGCTTGTTTTAGCCCATAAAGTGCTTTCTTCAACCGAAACACTTTGTTTGGGTCATCGAAATTCTCAAATCCTGGGAGTTGACTCACATAAACTTCTTCATGTAAATCCACATTTAAGAAAGCTGATTTAACATCAAACTAAAAGACTTTCCATTGCTTTTGAGCCGCCAGTGCCAAAATGATCCTAACTATGTCAAATCGAGCAACATGAGAAAAGGTTTCCTCATAGTCTATTCCTTGTTGTTGTGCATATCCCTTAACCACAAGTCTCGCCTTGTGTTTTTGAATACTCTCGTTTGTTAAAAATTTAGTCTTAAAGATCCACTTTAAGCCAATCAAAATTTTACCTTGAGGCAAGATGACAAGTTCCTACGTCATATTTTTGTTAATGGCTTGTAACTCGTCTTCCATAGCTCTTTGCCACTCTTCCTTTTTTATTGCCTCTTCGACTGACAAAGGATCACCTGCAAATAGAATAAGTGGGGATGCTACATAAATGTCATCGATCGACCTAAACTTTTTGTTATTCTGCATAGACTCCCTTGATGACGCATCTGAGTCTGACCTAGAATTCAAACTATTTGGTGTTGACTTTAGTGATCCAGCTTGTGAAGTTGATGTTGTGTCATTTGTTGCATTCTCGACTAAAACTTCTTCTTCTTCTTCCATTTTGAGTTGTGAATTTGATATTTCAGTATCGTTATCCCATTTCCAGCTTGATGACTCATCAAACACTACATTTCTACTTACTACAATCTTTTCATGAGTAGGATCATAAAGCCTATAAGCTTTAGATTGTGTGAAATAACCAACAAATATAAACTTTTATGATTTATATTCTAGTTTATGTTTTTCAGTTGTACGGAATGCATAACAAATACAACCAAAAACCCGTAAGTGACTAACCGATGGTTTGTTACCACACTAGGCTTCATATGGTGTCTCATTCCAAACAGTTTTCGTAGATGAAATGTTAAGAAGATACACGGCTGTGGCAACATCTTCTACCTAAAAACTATTAGGAAGGCCTTTCGACTTGAGCTTGAATGATTCATTTCGACTACGGTACGATTCTTCCTCTCCACCACACCATTTTGCTCAGGAGAGTTTGGGCTGTTAACTCTCTTTTAATCCTCTGGTCATCAAAAACGGCTACAAATTTTTTAGATAAGAACTCACCTCCATGATCCGTCTGAATCACCTTCAAATCTTTTCCACTTTGTTTCTCGACCATCACCTTAAACTTTATGAAATGCTCAAAAGTCTCTGATTTTTGTTAGATAAATTAGACCCAACTCATTCTACTATAGTTGTAGGTGAACAAAAGAAAATACTTACTTCCTGCTAACGACTCGACCCTCATTAGACCATGAAGATCAGCATGAATTAAATCTAATACATCATCCGCTCGCCTCGATTTACCAACTAGAAATGCTTTCTTGGGTTGTTTTCCAAGAATGCACCCTTTCCAAACATTTTTCTTATCAATAATGGGGGTAGGTTGCTCACCATTTCTTTGTTTTTTTTACAACTGGAGACCCTTAATATTTAGGTGGCCATACCGATGGTGCCTGGTATGTGCTTAATTACACATATCTTTTAACTAATAAAACGAGCCTAAATGACCAAAAACGGACATAAAATGCCAAATATATGTGTGTTTTGCTTTATAGTGTGCAGGTAACAGATATTCACTAAATAACAAAAACGAATCCAAAACCGACAAACTAAGCACGGGAATGGATATAGCGTGAAAAGTCAAAGTCAAAGTCAAAAAGTCAAAGTCAAAGTTAAAGCCAAAGACGTGTGCATCTTAAATGGGCCAACCCGTACCCCATTTAATGGGTCGGGTCAGCCCATTAAGCCTTTATCTAAAAAGTCTTACAAGTTAAAAAAAGCCCTAAATCTAAACCGGCCCAAAACAAAACATATAATCCCAAACACATTTAACCATAACATTCTTTAAACCTTTTACATCGTTAGTCCTTAAGGACTAACACTGCTAGTCCCTATCCATTACACAGTTAGTCCTTAAGGACTAACACCATTAATCCTAAACCTAACAATTCCCTTAACCCCGTTAACCCGTAACAAACAAAACAGAACACCCTTTTCCTACACAAACTACTATTCACCCATCACTCTCACCTCAACCCCTGCTCCCATAGACAAACCCATCACTCTCAACTCAACCCCACTCCACAAGGTGCCAAATCCACCTTCGCAATCCCATGGCGACTACTTGGAAAACAAGGATTAAAGGCTCAGATTATAGAACTTGGAGCCAAATCAAAATGGATGGCTAAGATGATGACTTGAAGCTTCTCACACAAGAAGCACATCCTCTCATCCCTCTCATAGAAGAAGCACAAAGAGAATACCCAAGACCTTCTTTATCTTATATAAATAGGACTCTTGTAAGCCCTTGAGGCTATCTAGTTTTTACACAGCTTAACTTAGTTTATTTCAGCTTATTGTAATTTATTTTCAAGTCTTGTACTCTTTTTAAAAGTTTAATGAAAGTTTGAGGTTTTTATGTTAAATCCTGTTTTTAAGTTAATGCAATTTTATGATATGAAAATGTTTGTTTAAACTCTTATAAGCTCTTATTTACTTACTTAAGCTGTTTTACTTAAGCACTATAAGTTTTTCCATAACTTATAGTGTTTAAGCCATTTTTACTCAAAATCACTTAAAAAGCTAAAATGGAAGATAAGCCAAAAAGGGAAGGGCTTATGGGTTTTACCAGCTTATCTTTGATAAGCTGGAGCTTGTAGATCAGCTCCTTGAGAGCTTGTTTGCCCTTGTTTAGAGCAAAGGGCAAGGTACTTTTCACTTTTCTCATTTTAGCTTAAAACTGCTTATTGCTTATTTACTGCTTATTCACTGCTTATCTTTGCTTATTTTTGCTTATTAGTGTTGCTTATTACTTATTCATGCTTGCTTATAGTTTAGATTTCATTTGTTCATATTTTTTTTATTAAGATTGCATTTTTAGCATAAAAATTGCTTATTTGGTTTGCTTATTATCAAGTACTTATTAGTGGTTGAAATGTTCTTATTTGTCCTTGGTTAATACTATGTTCAATCTATTTTAGCTTTTTGTAGCTTTTATCCAACTTTTATAAGCTTAATATGGTTTTTCATTATCTTAAGGGGTGTTTGGCACTAGTAGTTTTAACATGAGTTAATAATGATTGAGTGTCTTTGGACCTTTAAGTCAAATTTGAAAAGCTTAAATTAAGCCTATGAGTCAGCTTAGATAAGTTTTCAAAGTCTAAAAATCTAGTTTAAGGTTTATTGGTTTGAATCTGTGGCAATTTTGATTTTTAATCTACCTTATTTGGTTTGATTTTGATTGCATAAGCTTATTGTAGTATAAGCTCAATCTGTTTGAGCTTATTTTGGAATTTAGCTTTCATTTTCCTAGCTTAAAATAGGGCTGCAAAAGCCCTTTAGTTTTTACAAAAACTTAAAAAAAAACTCAGCATATACTGAGTTAAACAGCCACTTTCATAAGCCTTTCTCTAGCTTATTAGTTTTTCAAAATGCTTAATTTTTTCTTTTACTTATAGCTTGTAGTATTAACTTTATCTTTTTTAGGTTTTAGACCTTAGCTTATTAGTATACTAGCTTAATTATTAGCTTAAAAATACCCTCTTAGGCTGTTTGGTTAACAGTTTTGGCCAAAAAGCTTATTTGCTTTTCTGAGCTTATGACTTATTAGGATTTCTTATTTTTATACTAGATTGGCTTATTAAGTTGGTTTTAAGTCTTAGCAGCTTATTTGAACATTGGTGTAGCTTTTATCAGCTTATTGAGAAATCTAAGTTAGTATAAAAAATTTCTAAGTCTTAAAAGTGTAAACTGTCACTTAAGTTAGCTTATTTTATTTGTTTCTTTATAGTCTTAGATGCTTATTAGACTTAGTTGTAGGCTTTTGATAGCTTATTGAGCTTTTGGCTAGCTTAATTGAGCTTGTGGCTTAGCTTGGTTTTGGCTCAAAAAGCTGTTAAGCTTTTAGGCCATTCTGAGTTTTGGTTCAGCTTACATCTGTGCTTATTTGTGGTTTTTATAAAAAATGTTTTTGTTAAAGTTGGTAATTTAGCTTATTAGAAGCTTTTGAAAAAAGAATTTTCAAAAAATAAAAAAGTTTAGGAGTATAGAGAGGCCCCATTTTCGAACCTGGGACCTCAACCTTAACTCCCAAACGTTTTAACACCACACCACACTACCACTCGCCCTTGGGTCTTTTTCGTTTAGAGTTTGTAATATTTTATACTTAACACCTTTTTGGCAGTTTAGGCTATAAGCCCTTTTTTGCTTATTTCCAGCTTATTCCAATAAGCTGTGAGACCCAACTTATTTTTCCTGGGATCAGATTAGTTAGAAGTACTTTTCCTGAATTTTTTACAAATTTCCAAGTTAGTTTAATATTTTTAATAATATTTTTAGATTAAATCAGTTTTTAATTCATAATAAAAAATATAAAAGTAAAAAATATATAATTCTTTTTTCTAAAATTTTGTTTTATTATTTAGGACATTTAAAAATTAAATTTGCATTTGTAGGGTTAAAATTTGGAGATTTAGGTTTTTAAAGCTCGGGTTTTGATCTCGTTATCGTTTTTAGTGTTTTAACTTTAATTGCTTTCATTTTTAGCTTGCTTTTATTTATTCTTGCATGTTATTTGTAGAATTAGAATCCAAATCAAAATTTGATTATTCAAACACGCGATCACGAACTTAAACTCGATTCTCATTTCACGTCTCGTCGAAAAACGACCCGGGAAGGTTTTGGATTTTACTTTGGTCAAAAGTAATCTCCCTTTTAAAAAACCTCTTGGAATTCTTCTCACTATACTTTAATTGATATTTAGTTATATATTACTTATATATTATATATACTAAAGAATCAAATCAATTTTTGGCGCCGCTGCCGGGGAGGTGTGTGCGATTATCAAGTTTACGTTTGAAGATTAGTGTTTGAAGACCCTTCCCCGTGAAGTTATCGCTTTCATTTGTGAATATTTTCTTCTATTATCAAGTAATCAAAAATTCTAAAAAAATTGAAAAACAACAAAATCAACCGTTGTGTCACTTGTGAATTCGGCTCACCTTTAGATTACAAACTATAAGAGAGGTATAAGGAGGGTTGATCCGACGAACTTCGACCCGAAAGGAGAAGGTTTTTAAAACGCTTCGCGCTTACCCGCTCCTCCGCTTCTTTGTGCGTTTTCTAGAGAGCTACCGTACACTTGTTTGATTATCGGTTACAAAAATATTTTTCTCTTTTTTATTTTCTCTTATTTTGTTCTTAGTGTATGCAAACTCGCTCTTCGTCAAAATTCGTTGGTGAACCTTCTACGAATCCTACTTCTACGATTCCGAAACGTCGTAATCGTAGACGTTCTATACAAAGAGTCGAACCGTTTTCTCTTGTAGAGACTCCCGTAGTTACGATGGCCGATCAACGTACTATGGCGGAATTACTCCGTGCACCCACCGAGGGTTATGCGGAGGCAATCGTAGTACCACCCATTCCCGCTGAGCATTTCGAGCTCAAGCATAGTCTAATCAATCTTGTAACTTCAAAACAATTCTTCGGTTTTGAGAAAGAAGATCCTCATGCTCATATTCGATATTTTAACAAGATTACTTCTACGTTGAAGTACAAAGATGTGCCCGAGACATCGATTAAGCTTATGCTTTTTCCATTTTCTATCGATGGTCCAGCCCGGATTTGGCTCGACAAAGAACCTCCTCGTTCTATTCTCACTTGGGACGATCTTGTGTCCAAGTTTATTAACCATTTCTTTCCTCCCTCAAAAACAACAAATCTCCGGAATGAAATTTCAAATTTTCAACAACGTTTTGATGAATCATTTTATGAGGCATGGGACCGATTCAAGGATCTCCTTCGAGCATGCCCACATCACGGTTTTACCGAATTGCATCAACTCGATACCTTCTACAATGGTTTAAACCCATCCGATCAAGATTCTTTGAATTCTGCCGCCGGTGGCAATCTTTTGGAAAGAAGTGCACAAGATGTGTTGAAAATTATTGAAAACAAATCAAAAGTTCGTAATTCAAGAAACAAACCGATTGTTTCTCAAGTGAAAGCAAGTAATGTTGATTCTTCAGAGATAGCCAGTGCCGTAGCTAGTGCCGTGGGCAGTTCAGAAAGAGCAGGAGTAGCAGGAAGCTTTTACTCCATATTGGAAGTTTCTTATTTTTGACGATGATGACGATGAGTATACTATTCAGTATAAGAAATATTTAGAGAATTCGTCTAATGCAATCACACCCGTCTTATCAACCAAGGAACCCGATAACTCTCTAAGTATGGGGGACGAGCATCTTAGCACTATTCTGGAAAACGGAATCTAGACATAATTATAAATGTTGTGTTGAGAACCTTGTCCCAATCCCAAGTGAGTCCGAGGATTTTTCTGACAATGAAAGTGAGTGTGATATGCCAGTTTGTAATGATTTTATGACTTTCTTTAATCCTCTTTTTGATTCTGACGACGATTTCTTCCTTAGTGACGAGGTCATTATCTAATGGAGGGACGTTCCGAAAAGAATGTTTCAAAATTATATACCGACCTCTTTTTGATGAAGAGATCATTTCTAGTAAGATAGATCCGCATCATTTTAATGCCGAGTCTGATCTTATAGAATCATTGCTTAATCGAGAAATTTCGACGGTTTCTTGTCCTAAGATTGATTATCTTCTCGAGGAGTTCTCTGGTGAACTCACTCATATCAATTTAATTCCACCTGGAATTAATAAAGTCGATTTTGATCCTGAAGAAGAAATTCGTCTTATTGAGGAATTGTTGTATGATAATTCATCTCCTCGGCCTCCGGAAGAATCTAATTATGAAATTTCTGATGCTACAATCGAATCTTCCTCTCCATCTCCTATACCCGTTGAGGATAGTGACTCTCTTATGGAGGAGATCAATTTATTTCTTGATCCGGATGACTCGATACCATCGGGTATTGAGAGTGACGACTATGACTCAGAAGGGGATATTCTTTTTCTTGAAGAATTGCTTAGCAATGATTCCCTTTCCCTTCCCGAAACTGAGTCATTTCACTTTGATCATTATGATGTTCCGTCATCCCCTCGTCCTCCTACGAAATCACCGGATGATGGAATTTTCTTTGATTTTGAGCCCGATACGGGTGTTTTAACTGCTAAAGTGGTGGAGGATATTTTTGAACATTATGTTCTTATGCATAAACTTTTACTCACCCAATCCACCCTTTGTCCAGATATTGATACTTTGCTTCCATTTTCATCCGAAAATGAGGACAAAGTTTTCAATCCTGGTATTCTTTCTTCTCCTCTCTTATCTCATCAGGGCAAAATCACTTCTGATTTTTCTGAAAGCCCGATGATGATTTCTGGAGGGAACATCCCTTTCTTGGAGGATTTTTTAATATTCCATATGGGGATGAGGAGGCTTAGACTCGGTTGAACAACAAATTAGCACTATCGTGGGTGGCATACTATGCGTATTTTAGTATATTAGTATAATAATAATGAATAAGTGTGATGTGAGGAGGCTCGCCTCTTCCTTTCTCGTGTTTCGTGTTTTGTGTTTTATGTCCAGGATTGCCCCGGATTATGAAGACTCTCGTGCTCGTGGTTTTGTCCATCGTCCACTTGATCTTCAATCCTTCGCATGCTTATATATGGGAATCTGATATCCTAGATCTTATTGATTTAACGTTTATCTATTAGCATAATTAATAAACGGCTTTAGATTTGCGTAGAGACCCCTTAATATTCGAAAAAATTTAATTGGGGGCCCTTTTGAAATTTGTATGAGGGGGTCTGTCTCACATTGAGGACAATGTGTAGTTCTAGTATGGGGGATCTTTCGATTCGATCTTACTTGCATTTGCCTTGTCTTCACGTAACCCCGTTTTTCCACCAAAAATATGCCAAAATTTAAAAATTTTCAAAAATAGAATAAGTGTTTTGACACGTAGTTTTGTCTTTTTAAGGAATAAATTTTGACTGATTGTAGATGTTGCGCTCTAGCTTGCCTCTTAACTTATATATTAAATTTAAGCTTTTGCTAGTCTTTTATATAAGAAGCTTTAAAACGCGAATTCTAGCTTTAAAGAGCCAAGAGTTTGCAAGTTTCCATGATAGACTTTAAATATGCAAAGCTTGTTTTATTAGACTAAGCATTCGCGGATCTTTTTATTAAAGATTTTAAATTTGCGAAGAACGAGAAATGATAGAGTTTTATATAAGTTAGATGCTAAACATAGAGTAGTTGGTTCTCTTTAAGGCTCATAGAGGTTACATGTGGCTTTTTGATCCCATTAGCTTAATAAACGTAATATAACAAGCATGATTGACCGCGCGTTACTGCGGGGCATTATTTTTTTTACTTTTTTTTGTAAAAAGAGTTTTTAAATTTTTTAGGTTTTTGATTGCGCAATGGCTGGACGTTCCGCGCGTTGCGGTGGAGCTTATTTTTGTGCGATTTAGTTACATAGCAAGCTCATTGCCCGCAGGGCATAATTCGCGGATGGTTGCTCCGTGGGCGTTTAAATTTTTTGTTTTGGCGGGTTCTATTTATTCGGTTTCATTTTAATAGTTTATTTTTTTTCTTATGGGCTTTCTCGTGTTGGGTTCATGTCAAAGTTTGTTTTTTTTTGCTGTATGGTTTTTCTTTTAAGATATTTTCCGTGTATTTTGTTTTATCTGAAATAAATCAGTACATTCTTGAATTATATATTTTTTTTATTTTGCGATAAAAACATTCTTTTTTGTCCGGCCTACTCTTTAAAAAAAAGAACCAATCATGGATCTTTTTTTTGCAATAAGGCTGTTGGGTTGGATCAAAACATCCGGGCCAAAGTTAGCTCATGTTAGTGGTATTGTAGCAGTGCATTGTAGGAAGTTGGGGAAAACGTTATCGTTTCACTTCTCTTTTGAGTATATGTATAATTATTCTTTTATTACAAATGATATAAGGAGACTGAGACAACGGACTAAAGGTCAGTCCAATCAAAGCCTGCCACTTTTTTGTCGCTATCTGTCACGACTTAGTATATTGTTCATTAACAAGCAGGATTACCGCGCGTTGCTGCGGGCGTTAATTTTTCGAGCGTTGTTGTGGGGCATTAATTTTTTTTCGGGTTTATTTTTTCGGTCTCATGTTTAATAGTTTGTTTTTGTTCTTATATTAAATGACAATCGCGCATTTTTTTTTGGCCCATGCCGAGAGTAAGTCGTAAATAGTTAAAATGAGCAGTATGTGGTATGTACCTATTTTAACATACCTTTTACTCTTATTAAACAAGCGAAAAATGACCAAAACATGTAAAAAATGCAATTGTATCGTTTTGTTTTGTGATTCGTGTCTTTGCAGGTACGGATATTTTATCAAAAAGGGCAAAATTGAAGCAAAAACAGACACAACGAACAACAAAAACAAACCAAAAACAAAAAAACCGTGCACGGGAATGGAAAGAGGCATAAAAAAATCAATGCGATAGGGGAATTTTATCTTGAGTCCAAACCAAACCAATCCCATTAAACATTTTAACCTAAAGAAACAGTCTTATTGTCTTACTCTGTTAGTCCTTTGATATTTACCATTGTCCCAAACTTAACAAACACCCTTTTTTTCCCCTTAACACTCGTTTACTTTTAAACCTTATAACTTTTTAAACTTCTTTTTTTTTCTACCGGCCCAAAACTTATACCCAAGCCCATAATTCTTACCAATATCCCAAGTCTAACCCCCAATTCAAAGTCAAAAATTAGAATTATTGTTTCTTTCTACAACCCAAGTCAAACCCCAATTCAAGTCAATAATTATGAATTATTGTTTCTCTTCTAAACCTTTCCCGCCGTTTTCACCCACACCTCGCAAGGTAAAAAAAATCTACCAAGTATAAGTATTAGTGTTCTAGAAGCTCTCTGATACACGTCTGACAAATTGGGGAGCCACGCTGGGCAATCCTCAGCTATCTAATTGGCTGAAAAGCGTGGCACACAATCCAATGGTCAAGATTGAAGATTGGAAACGGATATTGATGGACGGATAGGATTAAAGCAATGGGAGCGTCCTGAAGGCTAGAATTTTCCTCACTTCACTATAAATAGATGATGGATCACACAGCTTAGGGCATCTAGGAGTAGGAGTAGAGTATGGTAGAATAGTTTATTTCAGCTTATTTGTCTTTTTTTAATGTAAATTTCCTTTAAAAGCCATGTAATCTTTTCCTTATTAATAAAATTGCATTTTACTTTAAAATTGTGTTGTACGTTTATGAGAATTTTGCTTAATATGATAATAAGCTTTAAATAAGCTCTGAATAAGCTGTTTAATGTTCACTTATACTCTCTAAGCTCAAATAAGCATCCACAAAGCTTGTTTTTGAGGTAATTTGATTGATTGTTTAGTTTGGAAAAAGGAAATAAGCATTGGATGATAAGCTGGCCTTGGAAGAGCTTATGGGTTTTTAGATTGCTTATTCAATAAGCTGGGTAGGTTAGAGTTTAATAGGGTAAAATTACCTCTGTTTTGAGTAAGGGGTTGAGGTACACACTCCTTTTACCATTTTTAGCTTCATTACTTGTTTAAGCTTATCATGCCTCTTATTTGCTTATTACTTGCTTATCCTATGCCTTTTGCTTGCTTATTATTGTTTAGCTGTGCTCACTCAGTTCCATTTTAGCTTAATATGTTCATTTGTTAGCATAGAATAGTTTTCATTTGCATTTTTCTAATAATTTGTCCTAATGTTTAGCTATTATAGCTTATAAGTCTAGCTTATTAATAAGTCTTATTTGTCCTTAGCTTTTGCTTAGTTGTTACTTTATTGCTTAATAGTCCTTTTGTTTTCATAACTTGAGCTTAAATCACTTTTTGAAGCTTAAAACTGGAAAAATCAAATGATAAAGGGGAGTTTGGCATAAGATTCTAAAATGGAGTCAAAATAGGTTTAAAGTCATTTCTGCTCTTAAGTCTGTTTCAGTAGCTCAAATCAGTCTAATAATCCAGATAGTTTTAAGTTTTCGAAAGTTAAGTCTCATATTTTAGTTTAGAGTAGTATTGAGGGAATTTTGGTTTATTTCCTAGCTTGAATGCGTAGTTCTGTTATAAGAAGCTAGTTTTTGTTGTTTTCATGCTGTTGAGGTCTTTGAAATAAGTTGAAAAGATTTCGTCTGAGTTTGCAATTGATTTGAGTTTTTCAGTCCAAAATCTATCATAAAAGTCTTTACAAAATTTTCAAGATAAGCCAGCTTTTGTTAGCAAATTTAGTTTAGATAAAATAAGTTTTAAGGTCTGATTTTTGTTTTATAAGCTCTTTGATCAACAAGCTAAATCTGTTTTGAGCTTTTGAGTCTTTTCAATAACATTTACTAGCTTAAATCTTAGGCTCAAATAGCTATTTTGTCTCTCTTTAAAAACTTGAAAAAAATCTTTAAAAATAGTGTAGCCTGTCTGATCTAGCTTTTTCATTCATTTTTTTCTTAGCTTATTTGATTTTCAAAATACTTTTTGACTGTTGATTTAAATAGTTTTAAGCATTAGCTTTAAGTTCTTTCAAGTCATTTTGCGCTTGTTTGAATATCTGTTTTTAGTTTGCAAATTAGCATTTTGTCTTTTAACAAAAACCTTTTAAAATAAAAAGTAGTAGTCTGTCTGCAACAGCCTTCTCATTTAGCATTTTCTTAGCCTTTAATAGTTTTCAAAATATTTTCAAAAGCTGTTTTTAGAACTTTGTAGGACAAGATTTTAAGTGGTATAAGTCAATAGTCTATAAGGATCCGTTTGCTTATTTAAAAATAAGCTCAAAAAGTCCCTTTTGTCTATTTTAAAACTGTTTTGAGTAGAAAGTGCTTATTTGGCTTTTTCAGCTTAGGGTTTCTTATTTTGCTTAAAAGTTGTTCTGATTTGTTTATTAGACATAGGTTAAAGTGTTTGTAGCTTATTTTGCTTAGGCTTGAGCTTATTCTAGTTTTTTAGTTTCTTTAGTTTAGTTTAAAAGTGTTAAGTCAAAACTGTCTGATTAATAAGATGTTTTCTAGTTTATTAGTGATTTTCAAAAAATTTGTTTTCACAAAAAGTACTTATTTACAGCTGTTTTATTAGTTTGTTCAAAAAGTTTTCAAAAATAAAATAGTTTTAGCAAAAAGGAAGCCATGAGGGTCGAACCCATGACCTTCCCCTTTGCACACACAAGTCTCACAACACACACGCATTAGCCATCTGCCCCTGGGTCTTTTTCAATTTTAGTAGTGCACCATTTATTTCTTATAGTCTTTTAGTGTTTATGTTTATACGTGCTTTTCTGCTCATTTTGAGCTTATTCATTAAGCGAATTTTTAAGTTAGTACTTTTTCTAGATTCTGCTCAGTTCAAACTACTTTCCCTAATTTTTCTAGAAATTTTAGGATTAGTTTAGTATTTTTTATTAATTTTCTAAATTAAAATCATTTTTTCATAATAAATAAAATAAAAACCAAAAAAATATAATTCTTTTTGTGAAAATTATTTTTAGTCATTTAGGATTTATTAAAATTAAATTTGCGTTCGTAGGGCTTAAATTTGGCATAGTTGCTTAAATGTTGCGTTTTATTAATTCCCGTTTACGTTTTCATGCTTTATTTCTTAAGTACTTTAAATGCTCTTCTTGTTTACTTGTTTTTACATGTTTTATTCGCTTTCATTAGTAGAATTAGAAACCAAATCAAAAACATTTAAACCATTTAAATCGCGCGATCACGGACTTAACCGATTTTCAATTCACACTTCGTCGAGGGAAAACGACCCGGGAGGTTTTTGAGACTACTTTGGTTAAAAGTTTGTTTCTTGAATCCGACGGAAAATACTTACTATACTATTATTGACTAATCCTTATACTATATATTACGTATACGTATTCGAAGATGGATCAAATTTTTGGCGCTGTTGCCGGGGAAGTGTGTTACGATTATCGTGTTTTGTTCGAAGATTAGTGTTTTGAAGACCATTCCTCGTGAAGTTATCGTTTTTCATTTGTGAATATTTTCTTAATTAAACCATAAAAATACAAAAATATTTTACACTTCTACTTTCTTTTATTTTAATATTAAAAATAACCGTTAATATACCCCTTTCATCTTCTCGAAAGATGTATTACATCAATTGAATAACTAAAGAAAAAGTTAACACAGATAAGCTCCGAATTAGTTGTCCCCCGATTAGTGACCTACCATTAAATTATATGTGATAGCTAGTGATTACGCGTAGGAGCAGTCCCTTGGGGCAGACGTAAGACCAAACATTTTTAGCCTATACGCTATGCTAGTAAGACCATGACGGATGCTCAAGCACATTACACTACAACGGAGAAAGAATTATTAGCCGTAGTGTATGCTTTTGAGAAATTCTGGCCTTATTTAGTCTTGTCGAAGACCATAGTATATACGGACCACTCGGCTCTTAAATATCTTCTTGCCAAGCAAGATGCTAAGCCGAGATTGCTCTGGTGGATTCCTACTCCAAGAATTTGATGTCATTATTCGTGATTAATAAGGGGCGATCTAGAAGTCTCGCGGTCCGTGACACGATGTCAGACTTTGAAAATCCCTATCCAGAAGTTCTTCGAGAACATGGACTCTCATTACCCAAACACTTCTCTCTAGACACTTGGTATGGTTACCTTTTGTGGTGATGATAGTACCCCATGGTTTGCCGATTTTGAAAATTACCATGCGGGGAATTTTGTGATTAAAGGGATGTCGTCCCAACAAAAGAACAAATTCTTCAAAGATGTGAAGCATTATTTTTAGGACGACCCCTACTTGTTTAGAATTGGTGTGGATCAAGTGATTAGACGATGTGTTTTCGGCCAAGAAGTCGTTGATATCCTCACGGCTTGCCATAATGGACCCATCGGGGGACATCATGGTGCCAACTACAACCGCTAAAAAGTCTTGATTCTGATTTTAATTGGCCAAACTACTTTTCCGAGGATGCCTATGACTTGGTCACAACGGTGTGGACGCATGCACGTCAAGGCAAATCTCGCAAAAAGCTAAAAGCCTCAAAATGCAATTTCAAGTTTGTCGAGAATCTTTGACGTATAGGGCATCGATTTCATAGACCACCCCCAGTCTTATCGACGAGGGAACAAGTATATTCTCAAGTGGCCCTAAGACTACTTATCACACACACATAGGGATTGAAGCAAAAGAGCTCCCCCATAAAAAACAACGATGCCCGAGTTGTGGAGAAATTCTTAAAATCTCTCTTCCGCCCGATATGAGAACTATCTCGTTGTGGCTATCAATAGTATCGCGTAAAACGCCCATTATTCTCAATGACCATTTAGACAAAGGTCCTGCTTAATATGGGTTACACACCAACTTTCTACCAGCGTTTCATCCACAAATAAGTGTACAAGTGGTAGGTTACAAATCGTGGTTTGAAACGTATTAAAGATGAGGACCGAAGTTTGAAAACCGAGCTTCATGGTTCCGATAAGTTATAGTATGATGCATTAGGGCCATACGTACCCCAGCGTTCAAGACACCCATCGAAGTCCATATATAGCTAGTGTACGGAAATGCTTGTCATCTACTATCGACACTTGAACACAGAGGCCCTAATGGGCCTTTGAGTAAACCTTGTAAATTATGACCTAAGACCGCGGAGATCATCGAAAAGTTTCAAATGAATGAATTAAAAGAACGCGAATGAATTAAATAAACTTTGTGATCAAGCTTACGAGAACTCTTTGATTTACAAAGAGAAAACAAAGAAGATTCATGACTCCAAGATTAAGAACCGCATTTTTAACGTTGGTGATCGAGTTCTTCTCTTCAATTCTCGATTAAAGATCTTCTCGGGCAAGCTCAAAACCCGTTGGACCGGACCGTTCATCGTTGCTCAAGTTTTCCCTTATGGTACCGTCGAGTTATCTCAAACCGACGGGCCAAACTTTAAGGTGAACGGTCATAGACTCAAACACTATTTTGGAGGGGACATACCACCCATGGTTGTCCCGGATCTCCAAACCTTCCCCATGGACAACTAAAATTGGGGACGAGTCAAGCTTAGTGACTCTTTAATAAACAAGCGCTTCGTGGGTGGCAACCCATGCTTATCCTAATATAATTATAATAGTAGTAATGAATAAGTGTGATGTGAGGAGGTTCGCCTCTTCCTTTCTCATGCTTTGTGTTTTGTGACGTTTGTCTAGGATTGTCCCGGATTTTTAAAGCCTCTCGTGCTCATGGTTTTGTCTTTCGTTTACTCGAGCTTCATTCCTTAGCATGATTATGGGAATCCAATATCCTAAATCTTATCGACTAACGTTTATCTTTAAGCATACTTAATAAACGGCTTTAGATTTACGTAGAGACCCTTCTTAAAACATTGAGGACAATGTTCAATTCTAATATGGAGGGGATATATCGATTTGATTATGCATGCAGTCATTGTTTTCACGTAATCCTGTTTTTACCACCAAAATACCAAAAAAATAAAAAAATTTCAAAAATTTCAAAAAATAAAATAAGTGTTTTATCTCAATGTTGACTTTCCTGCTGGGTAGAATAAGAATAAATTTTGACTCGATCGAGCGTGTTAAGCTCTTAGTTTTGTCCCTTAACCGTTATAAACTTGACTAAGCATTCGCGGATCTTTTTATTAAAGATTTTAAATTTGCGAAGAACGAGAAATGATAGAGTTAATTATGAGTAAGATGCTAAACAAGGATTAGTTGGAAATCTTAAGAGCTCATGAGTGTAGTTTGTGGCTTTTTCTCCCATAAGCTTCTAACCGGACTAATAATACGTGCTCTTTTCGAAAATTATACTTAAAACAACGGTTTTTGAAGTATAGTCGATAACAATAATCTATTTAGTATTAGTTCAAATTTATACTTAATTTTTCTAAAAAGAATTTTTCTCTATATCGTGGTAATATAAAGTGTAAAAAATGAAAAATGAGGTAATAATAATAATAATAATAACTGTGGGCTAATAAAAGTTTACTGCATCTTGCCGGCTCACAACCGATGTTGCAGTCTTCTAAATAAGGCACATAGTAATTATCCGAGACTGATAAAAGTTTGCTGCATCTTGCCGGCTCACAACCGATGTTGCAGCCTTTAAAAAGGTCAAGGATTTCCTTCGTTTAAAGGATGTATAATTATATTAAGTGTAATATATGTGATTTAATAAATATAGGGAAAATCTCTTTTTCTTAAATTTAAATGTGCTTTTGAACTAAGACTATGTCGTTTAAGTTGTGGTTTTTCTAAATAAATTGTTTATTTGACGGGAACCCTAAGAGTTTTTGAAACCGAAGGTCCGTGAGTTCCGATACTATTCTCAGTGGGGTGTCAAAAGCCTGGTCACCTAAGCCGGTCTCGGCTGGGATGTGCCAAGAAGAAAGTCGCTACATGGAATGATCTCGCCTTCAAAATTATAATTCTTGGGTGGAACGTGAAGCATAGAAATATTGTAATTTTCTTAAAAAGTTTGATCTATGGTTGAAATTCAAAAGAAGCACATTCACCTAAGATATAATAATTGTCGGGAGTGAGAAGTTTCACAAGTTACAAGTATGAGTAGTGTTAGCATCTTAACTTATATATAACAACCCGCAATTTTTATCAATGTAAATATTCATCTATTAAGTTAGATGCAATGTACTATCTATCTATTATATATGAACCACCTTTTTACGGGGAAATTTTTCGCTTTATTACATTACTTGCATAACTAAAGTTAACGAGCTCACACAACCTACCTATGCCATTTATATCTATGTTTATATCATATAAACATCTTAATATGTCAATTCAATATATTAATATCAATTTTACAAAGTACATTACTCATTTAACATACCATTTGCAACGTTATTTCAAAACAGGCTTTAAACGTTAAACATTTACCTTTAAACCCTAACTATATGTAATGTATACATATAAAATCAATGTACAAACAATCAAAGCACATGTACAAGTAATATAGCATCTCATTTGAATAGTTTTTTCTCTCCAAAATAAAGTACAAGTCTTATAAAGCACAATGTACAAGTCATTAAGCATAACATCTAAAATAGCTGTTTTACCTCCGTTTTCTTAACGAATCTTGTACAAACTATTAAGTACAATGTACAAGCAAGCAATGCCTAACTTTTAAATAACATTTCTCTCCATTTCAATCACTTGAACACGTTTTTAAACTCAAAACCCTAATTCAAACCAAGAAACCCTAAAACCGAGCTAGTTTCCAACCCGTGACCCATTTCTTCATTTTTACCCATCTTAAACCTAAACCATTAATCAAATTAAGTTGTAAATAATTAATATACAACATTACATTTCATAATCCATCCTTATTACTCCAATGTACACAAAATTTAAACCAAAAACCCTAACCCGAACTAGTTTAAACCCGATACTCATTTTCCCTCCTTTTTGCCTATTTTGAAAACCAACCAAGAAACCACACACCTCCATGACTCACCTACTTCATCTCCAATCTGCTTACAAGCACCTCAAATCAATACTTGGTCCCCAAGTTGCTTTTTCACCTCATTTCTCCTCCATTCTTAGCCGCGGCACCACAAGAGCAAAACAACACCTCAAACCTAGTCCTAGCTTTGCTAACTCATCCCATGCCTTCACATCACCTTGTTGCTTTCCTTGAATATATCTCCAGCTCCAATCCTTAACCACCAAGTTTTCTTGGCCTCCAAGGTGGTTCGCACCTATATAAAGGGGTAAAACCCTTTTATTTCAACCCACACCTCAATTATTTCTTTCTAACCATCAATGGAGTCCAAGGTCTGATCAAGAACATCAATAGAAGTCCTAAGAAGTCCCAAGAGCAAAATACAAGTGAAGAAACCAAGTCTTGAAGCCACGGAGTTGTTATTCTAGGCGTACGAAGCAAAACATCCCCATTTCGACCCATTTCTAAGCTATAAGCTCAAAATCAGGTTCAATAAGCTCACATTCTGTTTCAATACTCTTATAATGTTCATATGATCATGCTTAAACCATTGTTAAAAGCTTTGAACTCAAAAACCCATGCATTTTCCATTTTTGATCCAAACCGAGCTCATGAAACCCTAATTTCATGTTTTGTTTAATCTATAAGCTAAACTTGTAAGATGTTGTTATAATCTATTCAAATAATCTTATCAAACAATATTATAAGTATTTTACTAAGTCTTAAAAGCTTGAAGCTTAAAACCCGCTCGTTTTCATTATAAAACCCTAATTTGACCCGTTTTGATTTCTATCGTTATTTTAAACTTTCATTACGTTAAACCTTCATATTTTCGCTTATATTAATAATCTATAACCTGCAAATTGCTTTTCATATTGAAAAATATCATTATTATGGATTTTGGACTAAAAACGATACGTTTTTCATGCATAGGGGTATATATCGTAACTTTCTGAAACTTATAACTAAAGGGACTGAAAATGTCATTTTATCAAAGTTATAACTATGAGGACTTATTTTTCCAAGTTTCAAAGTTAAAGGTTTAATATATAAATACTTTTTATATAAAGGACTAAACTTGTAAAAGTTCATAATCCAAGGGTATATTTTGCTAATTTTGCAAACTATTAAAATTTTATATTTTTATTAAATATAAAAATATATGTTTAAATATTTTAAACCATTATCACTTAAAACTATAATGTATCACGATACTAGGGAGTTTCATGTGAGGGGTTCCATTTGGGTATTTGTTTTGACGAGTTTGTTGGGTTTACGGTTTAAAGTGCCCTGGCTCCTCAAACAATACTGCGTGGCCTCTGGATTATGATAGCCCGAACAGTGATACAATATTTCCATAATATTTCATCAAAGTGATATTACATTATGACATAAAACATATCCAATCAAACTAAGACTTGACATATTACCCCAGGTTGCATGTGACGAAGCCGTTACTTTCATTCCATATACCTTTTCTATCAATCAAATTTCCCTATACTGCTAAGGTGAATTCATAGCCTCGCATTTCAATCTTTCAAATGTTTTATAAACCCGCGAGGGGGATACATGCTATAAACCATGAATGCAAATATTTTATGTATGCTATCCTGATTTATTATTGCCTAAGTAACTACTTTTGCCTTTAAGTCCCTAATACCATGAACCGTTAATTACTCTACGGAGTGAGCGCGAATATTATGAATAGATCTATTTGGGCTGGACTCCCCGTTGGTGTACCCATGATATCGGTAACCAATTGCACATCTTTAGAATATAATTGCGGGGTGTGTTTTGGCATAGGAACCCACTTAGGGCCTAGTTTATTGTTGATTATCTAGATAATCCAGGGAAGCCGGAAGATAGTTTAGGAAGTTTGAGGAAAAAGGCTTCCTCAATATTGGAAGTAGTCCCACAAACTATCTTCCGGATTCACTGGGAAAAACTTACTCTAGCTCTTCCAACTCATTTGGAATAGTTTCCCATCTTGCTTTACCCATCTCTTTTTCATTTTTTATGATTACCTACATGAATGTTTTGCAAACCTTTTATACTAAAAAATTACCTATCCCGCCTCCAACTATCATACCTCCATCTTCAATACCTAATCCTCAAGAATTCTTTCTTCCGGAAGAATTTCTGTCACCTAAGAAACGAGGCCGATCATCTTCTTCTACCTCTTCCCTACCTCAAGTCTTTGAGATAGGCGAAAGCTCTCGAAAGACAAGCATAGAGCGTCATGAGGAACAAATCGAAGAAATTCTAAATCATTTAGGAGAACTCTCTCTCGATCGTATTGAGCATATAGAAGATAAAGTCGAAGGTCTCAGAAAAGGGCGAGTAATCATCCAACAAGACTTTGACATTATGGAAGCTGAACTCCAACAAGCACGTGCCCAAATTACCAAACTCCAGAGGAAACAAATGGGAAGCAACCATAAGATTTCTTTAGCCCGCTTCAGGATTACTGAACTAGGAGATATTATCAACGACATGCAGATTCGTCACCAAGTAGATGTGGAAAATCTCCAAGACTCCATCAACGAACTCAAGAACCGTATGGAATAACCACCCAACTACTAGCTTAGATACTAGTATTAGCTTTTAACCTAGCCACGGGATGTGTGGTATAAATAAAAACACTTGTCAAATCTTGACTATGTATAGTACCAAGGCAAGTTGTTCTTAATACAAAGGCAATCCCGTTATATACCTTGTTGTTTCACAATACCGATTTATTCATCTCATCTCATCATCATCATTCATCCTTATCTCCATATTTATCATCATACCGTAACCTCTAGATGCTTATAAGTATCTAAGATTTCAATATCACCATTATTTAAAATGCATAAAAAATAATAATAAGCATTACTTTTTAAGCATTTTAAAGAAAAAATAAGCATTACTCTTAAGACTTGTGATATCATTCTTAATTCGTGTTGTCTTTTGTTAATAGAATGCCTCCCAAAAAGACATCAACGTCTGAAGCACCGGCCATGACTCAAGCTTCCATCAGAAAACTAGTAGCTGACAGTGTCACTGCGGCTCTAGAAGCACAAGCTGCAACAATAGCAAATACTAGTAATCCCAACATGAACACCGGTCCTACTGGAACTCCTGTAGTAAAAACGGGAAACTATAAAGTGTTCATAAGCTGTCAACCTTTCTACTTCAATGGTACGGAAGGAGCAGTTGGCCTTTTCAGCTAGTTTGAACGAACTGAATCAGTATTCTCTCGTAGCAGATGTGCTGAAGAAAACAAAGTAACATTCGCTACTGGTACCCTGACTGACGATGCCTTATCCTGGTGGAATGCATATGCTCAACCTATAGGAGTAGAGCAAGCCAATCAAATCACCTAGACTGAGATAAAAAGGCTTCTGACGAACAAGTATTGTCCCCGAACTGAAGTCAGAAAAATGGAAGAAGAACTTTTCAACCTGACTTGCTAAAGGAAAGGAGGATGATGAGGAGTTTGGAAAAATTTGTTGGCGGTAGACTTTACGGAACTGACCTCAGACTACTGCAAAGAACAATATGACTTTGTCATATTGTGTTCATATCTCAAAGGTCATTTCGTATAACATAAACTTGTGAATTTGTACATATGTGGTGTAGACTTATGGTGAAAATAAGATGTGCTCGAGTATAAAATTTTCAAGAATTTCTTAGTAAATTCAAATTTTTTCAAATTATTGTACTCATCACAGTCTTATTTACCCTCAAAACTTGAGGGGGAGCATTAAAATGTTCCTTATAGTGATTAAGTAACATGTTGTCCCATGAACGTTTAATCATTGATATCCAAATATCAATGGATTATCATTTTGGTATAGGGGGATAAAATGTGAATTAAAATGAATCTAACAGTTGTATTGACATGTGTTATAAAAAATGGATCACTGCATCCAACACTTTGCATGTACTACGTTTACGGGGCACATGTTAAGGGGAGAATTTTAGTGATGATGAAATACTCTCCAAGGGTAAATCTTTTGTGTATTTTTATCAAACAACTTTTGATTGAACTTTCAATGATTTTGGTTTCGATTGTGACGGAATACCCAAAAGGACCGACATGTACTTAAATTTATGGAGTTATAAGGCGGTTAGGCTTAGGTACTCAAATCCTATGATCCTGTCATAACCGGAGGGATCTACCCAGGGATCTCTACTAGTTAGTGTAGAAGTTCTTAGTTATGATACATAAGAGGAGAAATAGTGAGATCGGAATAATGCGACCGAGATGGAGCTAACACTGAACAAACCTAACAAGTGTTTGTTATGATGGCTCGGTAAGCATTTAAGGTTGAAGAATGAAAATAAATGTAAGGATAAAGGGTGAAAGAAGAAGCCCTCTATACACTTAGGCAGAAACCGGGTCAATACATAATCTGTCGGAAACACTAAGTTGTTGTCTAACATTGAAGACAGTCATGGACCCAGTGATGCTATGCACAACCCTCCCTAGCCACTCAAGGTCTCTCAACAGACTTTTGTTTCATTTCTCACGGAGATTACACGCATTTCTATCAACTTTCTCACTCGAGTTAGCTTGATAGTGAAAAGGTGCAGTCTGCTCTAGCCTCTGATCACTTAAAACAAAGTGCATATTAAGTCTAAAGCCAAAAGATATCATCGATAATCTCATTAGGACACTTGCTATATCTATGTTGCTATGTCACACAATGTGGGGGGAATAACAAAGTTATAATTATTAAGAGTCACTACGCATTATCCTTGTGATTTTGCTAGAACATCCGAGTGATTTCATTCTCTTTAAGATGGAAATCCTCTTGGCCTACATCAACAAATCATGGGAGGTGTCGTGTGCGATTCTATATGTATCAAACTCTAGTGACATAGAAAGTAATCGTTGGTGCGATTCTTAAGAATCAAACTTGTTCAAGGTTATGAATTGTTGATTGCGATTGAATTTTTTGGAATGATTTTAAAACACTCTCGATGTGTCACAAAACCACTTAGGCAGTGACACGTCGATGATTTTCCAAATTAATTTTTTTATTCAATCGGTGAGATAGTAAACTCGCTGGTTCTCTTATCGTGCTGTCTTGCTTTGAGACGTTCAGATAATGAGACATGCTAGTTTGTATGAATCTGATAAATATGTGTTAGAAAGATTCGATTCTTCAGCTTTGAAATCCTGTCAAGGATATTCTTCTTAATGAATCTACCTGATCAACAAGTCGGATCTCTCACGGAATTCGGAAAGGTTACTACAACCAAACACGGGCGAATGACAATGCCATATTCGTCCCCCGCTTTATTGCTAACTATTCTATTTCCAGGATATGTAAGATGGTGATGGTAGGGTACCTGATTTCAGCTGACTCACAGATTCATAGCCACATGCTCATACCCAACCAAAAAATATAAAGACATTATAAAAGCTCAAGTACATGTTTCAAGACTTCTGCTACTCTGATACCGTACGTCCTTCTTGAAGCAACGAATTGTTAAAGTTAAAGAAATTCAAGAAAGGTAACAGGATTAAAGCTTTCAAGATTATCAAATCAAGAAAGGTCTATGAGCATGTCAGTCCAAAAGTCACAAGTTCACATGATGGCAAAGTTTACAAGATGGCAAAACGAGATTATGCTTGGTTGATGATCTCAAGGTGTTCAAGATTACATTCTCACATTCAAGTCAAGATAAAGCAACAAGCTCACATCTAAAGTCTATGATCACTACATCAAATCACAAGTTGATGATTAAAGTTAAAGACTACGAGCTCAAGACCGAAGTGAAAGCATAGTATGCTAAGTTTAATTTTTGTAAATTGAGTGACCTCCCTTAGGGGGAGATTGTTAGAAATACAGAAAAGTATCGGTCACTTCCAATATAGGTAGTCATAGCTCGTAGTAATTAGTAATGTTACGTTAGTAAACTAACCGGGCCAAAGGCCCATGGATAAGCCCACTAAGGGCCCATGGCCGGCCTTGGTATGACATATATAAACCCTCTCCACACATAGAGAGGGTGTTGGTTGTTATTTCTCACATTACACTAAGCTAATATTATCCTTTTTCTTTCTCTCTCTAAGTGTTCATCCAACCATCTCTTTCCCTCTTTAAAAACCCAAAGTGAGTCCTATCATACATGTGTTAAGATATTCTACAATGTGGGATAGTTATATGATCGATGTAACATCAATAACAATTACAGGTTTAAATTCAATCGGGTTAATCCTAGTGCCTCTTATCCAGCAAATCCTAATACTTACATGCGGTCTCGGGATGCATCACAAAAACAAGTTCTAGAATTTAATATACTATTGGTACACTCATATAATTTAATACCAACGCCAAAGCTCCAGAAAAGGCGACAAAACCACATATACACATCATTAATGATGGAATAGACATACATGATTGCTCACTCCTTAACTCGAGAAGGCTAAAGATATAAACTATCTTGGGTACCAATAATGGATACCCGAATTCCTATAGATCTAAAGGCGAACCTCACATTTTTTGGGGTGGAATTTTGAGGGTTTTTGTGCTAGTCATACAAAATTCCTATCCATGAGACGCTATTAATACTCGATTTTCGTCGATATGTATCATAAAAAATTTTAAATTTGGGTCAAAATTACCTTTTTATGCTATGTTTTGATATATTACCCATCATTTCAAGGAACAATCAAATGGCAAATGAAGGAATAGTTTCTTAAGGCTTATTTTTTCCCACTAAACTTAAGTTGAACATTGTCCCCTAATGTTCTATAGAAGTACCCGTCAAAACGAATAAAGGGAAAAGAAAACAAGTAAAAGAAACTAGTACTCCCCTGGTTTGCTTAATAATGGAGAAGAAACATGCGATAACTGGTTAAATCGTCCTCCAAGAATCGTCAAATGAAACTTCCTAAGAACTGCATGATTCTTATCATCAATATAACTGTAATCATATGAAAAAGAAAAAAACTCCACCAAGCATATAATTCTGCGGATAATTATATATACAACAAGAATTTAGGGTTTGACTCTATGAAAGCAGTAAAGATAGGATGAGAGTAATGATATAATTATAGGTTTATGCAGGTTTACAAAAGAATTACAAATTTTAAATATTGCACATTTTATTTTTTAGATATACTTGAAAATTTTCAAATTTTCACATAGCTGGAGGCGCGACGCCGTCAGGAATAATCTTGACGCCGTCTCAAGTGTCTGTGAAAATTTCTTCTTCGTTTTTAATGAGAAATTTCCTGCACGCAATTTTTATATGTCAAAACTAAAGAAAGCACTGCATAAAAACCTGGAATTAGTCATCACAATCATATGACTCGAAACTGATGTGAATTAATCTAAATAATTTATTTTAAATGTTTGAATTGGGTTCTTAAAAACTAGATATTTCCCCTACACTTATTTTGATGCAATATACCTTTAACTCTAATATAAACATAGATATAAGCAAATGGTAGCCCGTACAATTTTTTTACCTTTTTTATATATATTTTTTTCTGATTCTTTTCTTTTCTTTTTCTCATTTTTTTTTCGTACTTTTGCCTTGTCATTGCTTAAACATATAATACATCATGGGGGTTTATAGATACACCCCTGCACTTGAACTTTTACATACTCGATATTTACAATCTGAGTAATGACTCGATTTGAGGTGGATCAAAATGAAATGGAGCTTATTAAGCTCTATTGGGGGTAATAAATTACTTCTTCTCCAATTCTTCATAAGATGAATACTACCATGAATCCCAATCGTTCCAAAACAGTATTTACAAGGATAAGGACTTAGCAACCGTGTACTCAATAATTAACTTGAGTTAAAACAATAATGCACTAAAAGTAAGTAAAACAAGATAGGCTAAGGCGATTTAGGTGTAACAATTGGTTTATAGGTAACAATGCTCTTCATTAATAGTTCGGCTTAACCAGAAAATTACGAGAACCGTAAAAAAGGATAGGCTCAGAGGGTTCTACTTGGGGTATCCCGCACTAAAAATGAGTGCATGGAAAGGGTGTGGGAAAGTTATATGATTGAGGTGACCATCATAACAATTACATGTTTAAAACATGGGTTAATCCTAGTGCCTCTTATCTAGCAAATCCTAATACTTACTATGCGGTCTCGGGATGCATCACAAAAACAAGTTCTAGAATTTAATATACTACCGGTACACTCGTATAATTTAATACCGATAGCAATGCTCCAAAAAAAGGCGACAAAGACCATACGTACACATCCGTAATGATGGAATAGACACATATCTACATTCAAACCTTAACTCAAAATTTATAAAGGTAGAATCATCTTGGGTATCGAAAATGGATAGCCGAATTCCTATAGATCTAAAGGCGAACCTTACATTTTTTTGGGTGGAATTATGAGGGTTTTTGTGCTAGTCATATAAATTTCTATCCATGAGACGCTATTAATACTTGGTTTTCGTCGGTATGTGTCATAAAAAAATTAAATTTTGGTCAAAATTACCTTTTTATGCTATGTTTTGATATATTACCCATCATTTTAAGGACAAAGCAAATGGCAAATGAAAGAATAGTTTCTAAGGCTTATTTCCCCCTACATTTAAGTTGAACATTTTCCCCAATGTTCTATAGAAGTACCCGTAAAAACGAATAAAGGAAAAAAGAAAACAAGTAAAAGAAACTAGTACTCCCCTGGTTTGCTCAATAATGGAGAAGAAACATGCGATAACTGGTTAGATCGTCCTCCAAGAATCGTCCAATGAAACTTTCTAAGAACTTCCAAGCTTCTTCTCGTCAAATATAACCTGTAATCAAAGACAAAGACAACTACACCAAGCATAAAATCGGCGGGATAGATATAAATACAATAAGAGTTTAGGGTTTTGACTCTATGAAAGCAGTAAATATTGGATGAGAGTAATGATATAATCATAGGTTTATGTAGTTTTACAACAAAATTACAAATTTTAAATATTGCACATTTTATTTTTCAGAAATACTTGAAAAAAATTCGAATTTTAACATAGCTGGAGACGCGACGCCGTCGGGTGTTAATCCCGATGCCGTCTCCAGCATCTGTGAAAAATTCTTCTTCGTTTTTAATGAGAAATTTCCTGCACGCAATTTTATTAGTTAAATCTGAAGAAAGCACTGCATAAAAAACCTGGAATTAATCATTACAATCATATGACTCGAAACTGACGCGAATTAATCTAAACAATTTATTTTAAATGTTTGAATTTGGTTCTAAAAACCAGATATTTCCCCTACACTTATTTTGTTGCAAAATACCTTTGATTGCAAATAAGACGAAGTTACAAACAAACAAAGCATGATTACAAAATTCATTCAAACATAATAAAACAAACAATAAAGAATTAAAACACAATACACTCCTAATATGCGGGAAAAGTAAATATTGGGTTGCCTTCCAATAAGCGCTTTTCTTCATTTACGAGTCTTGTAGCTAGACTCGAAGTCACACGTCCTTACGTGACTTATCCTTCATCATCCATTTCACCTTTAATTTTAACACGAGCGGGATGCTTGCTTTTGAAGTTTTTGCTCCTCCATTGGTCGAAATTCATCTCCCTTTTCCAGGTGAAGTTTTATCCTTTCTTCCCATTCCAGTACTAGCCTATTTACAGTCATAATAGGGGCTATAGGCTCTATATCGTTCTTAATTCCTCTCTCGACCTTACAGAGGGACTCATGTATCCTATGGAAACTAATCTTACTCTTTCTAGATCTTAGCGTTATGGTGCCCTTGTCGAACTTAATTACGGCCTTAGCCGTTGTCAGAAATGATGTTCCTAAGATGAAAGGCCTCTTTTCGTCTTCCTTAATGTCTAGAATCATGAAGTCTACAGGGTACACATGCTCAGCAACTTCAACTAATACGTCCTCTGCTATTCCTAAAGGGTAGATATACGAGTGGCTAGCTAGGGAGAGTCTAATGTCCGTCTCAGCAGGCCTTTCGTCGGTTAGCTTCATGTAGGTAGAGAGGGGCATGACGTTTACGTCGGATCCTTGATCTACTAGGGCGTTTATGCCTTTCAGGCCTCCTATGTTACAAGGTATTTCAAAATTTCCTCCAATGTCCTCCTTCCTTGTTATCTTTTTCTTGAGGATTGCTTCATACACAGGCCCCCTAGGTGATACATTATAGGTCTTTCCTTTTACTTTCCCAACTCAAACTCCTGACAGGGAGTCATTGAACCTATGATTATCAACAAGTCCCTCGATTAGTTTCTCATTGATCCTATGTTTTAGGTAATATCCTACAGGTTGAGAGCTGGGTACTTCCACTACTTCGTCATTTTCAGTTCTTCTAATTGGTTCATTTTTTGTTCCACCTTCAGCTTTATTCTCCTTCTCGGCTTCCTTCACTGGTATCTCTGTATCTGTCTCATTGATACCACCGTCGGCTGCTATACCATCCTTGTCATTCCTTTCTTCTTCCCTCCTAGCGAGAGTGTTTAGAAATTATGTTTGTAGTTCGGGGGGATTTTAACATCGTCTCTTTTTCAACACTTTTTCGGGAGCCCTGCTAGTTGTGAGTTCCTTAAGAAGCCCGAACATTTCTGTCATCCTATCGTTGATTTCCTCTTGCTACTTGAAAATGGCATTTTCAAATCTTTCTATTCTTTCGGTGTGTGATGCCATGTAGTCCCTACTCAAGCCTCTAAAGGGGTTCCTAATGCCTGGGGATCTCCCTCCACCCCTGACGTCCCTCCTGTTTTGACTGGTGTTGTCAACCTTCCCCTGTTATGTGAGGGTTTGGGCCGGTGCACGTCATGAAAGTGAAGGGGCCAGCTTGGTGGTTCATTATCAGTTTCGCTCAGGGCGTGGGTCGTGAGTAGACTGTTTGGCATAAGCTGAGGGACGTGTGTTTTGAGCTTCGGTCTGTTGCGTCAGTCGTGATCCCTTTAGTAATGATATTATTGGTCTTTGAGCTCAAGAAAGTCGGTCAGGTCAAGCATTTTTGAGGTGGGGTGAGCGTGTTGAAATAGTCTTGACCAGTTTGACGAATTCTTTTGCGTCATTCCAACCCTCATGATCGTATAGGGCAAGGTTCTCAATGATTTCCCAAGATTCGTCGGGGTTCTTATTGCAGATTTTCCACCGCCGGCGCGGTCAATCTTGCGCTTAAGATGAAACGAGACATGATCATAAAAAATCTTGATTTAAATCCAACGATCAATGCCATGATGAGGGAATTTTTGGAGTAAGTCCTTGAAACGAGTCCATGCTTCAGTTAGAGATTCTCCATGATGTTGTTGAAACATCAGGATATCATTGCGGAGTTTTGCAGTCCTTCTTGATGGAAAGAATTGAGCAAGGAAACGAGTAGTAAGATCCTCCCATGTGGTGATGGATCCTTCTGGAAGACGTTCAAGCTAATTGCTAGCTTGATCGCGAAGGGAAAATTGAAATAAACGTAGGCGCGTTCTTTCCCTATTTGCACCGTCAAGGTCAAGTGAGTCCACAAGTTTTAGGAAATCCTTGAGGTGTTGGTTTGGATCCTCGGACCGAAGTCCGTGGAATGAGCATCCGTTTTGCACCAATCGGATGGTGTCGGATCGAAGAGGTACCACATTGTTCCCTACGGGGAGCTCAATGGTATTCCTGTAGCCCTCGTGGCTAGGTTTGGAGTAATCTCCAAGAGTACGGATAGGATTCTCATCTCCCATGATGGTTGATGAGAATGGATTACGAAACAAATAACACAAAGAAAAGATAGACTACGAGAAAGCTAATATGCAGAAATTAAATTCTCACTTGAAAGGATTCAAGCGAGTAGAACTAAGTTAAACTATGATCAAAACCTAACTATTCCCCACGCAGCGGCGCCAAAAACTTGATGTGAGGGTCTGGTGTACATAGTTTTAATACGTAATAATATCTAAAGTATAGAAAATTCTGAAACTACCCTTGAGGACAAAGGTAGTAGAAAAAATCTTACAAAAATACTACACGTTTAACCGGTAAGTAATTACCGGGTCGTTTTCCCAAAGATTTATGAAATTGAGACCTCGTTTGTTATTTGGACAATGACTGAATTGGTTCAAGATGATTGATTTCTAAATCCTAATAGTGAGCAAAATAAAGGCACAATTAAACTAATACGAAAAAAAACGTTAACGGGGGAAATAAAGTAACACGACAATAAGCCTAGAACACTAGAACATTAAACCTAAATACTTTTTCTAACTTTTTCTAATTCTAAAATTAAATATTTCAAAAGTAACAAGTAAGGAAATTCTAAACAGAGAAGCACTTAAGCTTTAATATAAACGAAGAAAACGAGAACATGAACGAAATCC
The DNA here is from genome assembly GCA_026074375.1 of Tanacetum coccineum. Classification (NCBI taxonomy): domain Eukaryota; kingdom Viridiplantae; phylum Streptophyta; class Magnoliopsida; order Asterales; family Asteraceae; genus Tanacetum; species Tanacetum coccineum. The sequence continues at coordinate 6,215 of BQNB010037176.1, read as the reverse complement.
CGTTCTTTAAAAAGTGAAATTTCAAAATATTAACCTTACGAAAGTAAATTTTAAACCTAAGCCTAGATTATGATAAAAAAGATTTAATAAAAAATAAAATTATTTTTTTGATTATTTTTCTATTTTTTATGATTTTTTAAAGTTTATAACAAAATTAATTCACGAAAAATGTAAAACTTTAAGCTAAAAATCCTAAAAAATTTCTAAATGCACAATGAGTGATAACTTCAGCTAGAACCAACTTGAGCTTAAATTGCTTATGAAACTGAACTAAACCTAACAGATTCTAGTTACTACTAAATGAGTTTTTTTAAACTAATTACACCTAATAGTGACCTTAAATCCTTTCGATATAAACCTTAAAATGATGATTTGAGTCAAAATAAAGGACCAAAGGAAACTTGGCAGTACTAACTCAAATTAGTACTGCCTTGACCCAAACACCCCTTTAAATAACTACAGTTCATTTTTCAGCTTATATCTTTGAGATTTAATGCACAAACTAGTAATATATTAAATAGAAATTATCAAGCAATAAGCAATTTTAAGCTATAATGTAGATTTAAGCTATGAAAAGTAAATTGACAAACTTACTATAGCCTTTGCTTAAACAAGGCTTCCTAGAAGTCCTTCCATTACTGACTTCCATTCCAATAACAAGCTGAGGTACTTTTAAGGGAGGATTTGTGTCTTATTAAGCTTAGTTAAGCTTTTGTGAGCTTAACTAAGTGTAAACTAACTAAAGTAGCTTAAAAGAGCTTATGAGGAGCTTTTTGAGCTTTATTAAACCATATTGCTTATTAAGTAAAACAGAATCAAACACAAGTTTTAAAAGTAAACTACAAATTTTATTAATGAAAACAGATTACAAGGCTTTTAAATGAAGATTACAAAGACTTAAATGACAATAAGCTAGAAAATTACAATAAGCTAAAGCTATTTTTACACTACTCCTATATTAAGCTACACTAGATACTACTCCTAAATGATTGATGTGAGTGAGAGAGGTCTTGTATTTATAGGCCTGGAGAGAAGGATCTAGACCTCTGCACACGCTCCCCTTGATTTGATCATCACCCTTCATTTATTGCCAATCATTGGATACCCTCTTGTTGCCGTTATATCAAAATGTGATCACACGGATTGCCAAGCTGGCAATCCTATTTGTTGGGAGGCTATGTTTCTTTTGCATTGTGTTTAGTGCAAAATTCCATTCCTTGTGTGTTTGTTTTGAATCCACCGTGTCATTCCTTGACCTAATTGACCAATTATGAGCCTCTTGTGACGTCTTTGATGCTGACAAGAAGTTTGGTACTTGGAATCTATGATGCCAGCTAGGATAAGTGGATGGAAGGGATTTTTTTACCCGTTTAATTGAGCAGGGTAATCTTTTAGGACGACGATGAATAGTAATAACGATTCTTCCCGCGCCCCTTTTTTTTACTTTGTTTTGCTTGACTTATTTGACCCGACTTATAAAGCTTTGACTTGGGCTTTGTATAAAGGGCTTAGGCCGGTGATAATGGTTTGGGTTATAATTAAAAAGATAACAAGCGTTAGCCTTTTATATTAAAAGGACTAACGGTGTTAGTTATTCAAGAACCATTTATGAATTTTGTTTAACATTGAGGGTTGTTTAGGCAATTTGAAGGTTTTGTCTTTTGTGGGTTGACCAATGGTTGACCAAGGTTAACTTTGTTGACCTTTGCTAGAAACTTCCGGCTCTTGTGCACTCTATCCATTCCCGTGTTTGTGTTTGTCCGGTTTTGACCGTTTTCTTGTGATTTTTGCATTATCCATAGCTACACATCACAAATGACAAAACCAGCAATATACAAGTATAATTTGCACAATTTGTTCATTTTAGGATCATTTTTGGTATAAAAAGGATATGTGATTTCTCACATATTAAAATTCCCCAAACTAAGTCATTGTCGTGTCCTCACGCAATGTTATATGCTCTAAAACCAAAAACCTCAAAAATTCCTCAAACTAATCCTTTGAAAAGTAGCAAAGTCTTTAGTGGGGAGAGTTTAGAAATCACAAGTTTTAAAACACCTTATTTTCCCATTTTTCAAAACTTTTTCCATTTTTATGATTTTCATAAATTTTAACTTACAACTTATTTATGTGTGACATAATGTAATGCTTTCATTATTCATTGATAACTTTTAGGATCACGGAACAAAAAGTGTCCAAATCGATAAATTCATCGTCCCCGACTTTCACCTCTCCAAGCCAAGCTTAAAAACAAGATCATTGCAAAATACAAGTTATGATGCTAACACTACTCATAAAAGCTAATTGTGTACCTACTTTTCCTCCCGTATTCCTAATTTTGTATCTCAAGATTTTATTTAAGTCATATACCCGAAGGCTCTTTAAGACTTTATTTCTATATTTATTAATTCCAAAAATAAAGCGTAACGGTTAAAAACGCAATAATTAGCTCCTAGCCCTTTTTAAAAGATCAAATGTCATCAAGATTAAAGTCCACATCGAGGCGACCAAAATTTGGCTTTTATTAGGTTACTTAAGCAAGGCACCATTCATGTCATATACCCTAAGGCTCTTTAAGACATAAATGGACCAATCTTATTTGCACCATATACCCTAAGGCTCTTTAAGGTACAAACAAGACAAAAATTAAGCAACAATATCCATTCCATATACCCTAAGGCTCTTTAAGGAATGAATAAGGCTATAATTTCACTTATTAAATTCTACTTACCCCATATACCCTAAGGCTCTTTAAGGGATAAGCAAAATATTTATTAATGTGATACATATAGTATGCCAAATTAAGTATTCCTGATGTGTACTCATCTTAATCACAAAGGAACTAAAGAAAACTTCCATTAACTAATTATTAACCAAAAAACCGCACAACTCTATTTATTAAACAATTATATATAAAGGTGAATCAAGCTAATGGGAGAAAAAGCCACAATTAACACTTATGAGCCTTAAAGAAATCCAACTATTCTATGTTTAGCATCAAAACTTATACTCTACTCTATCATCTCTTGTTCTTCACAATTTAAAATTTCTAATAAAGAAACTCGTGAATACTTAGCCTAGCGAATTAAGATCGGCACTTTAACAAGTCACATTGACTGGCAACAATCTCAACTCTAATAAATCGATCTTCGCAAATTTAAAATCAATTATGGGAACTTGCAAAGTCTTGACTTTTTCAAGCTAGACTAGCGTTTTATAGCTCCTTGTATAAAAGATTAGCAAAATTTTTTTTATTTATTTTTTTATATTTTTTTAAACAAGTAAACTAGATATTAAGACGTAAATTTTAAATTTTTTGTGGGAAAACGGGGTACGTGAGAACAACGGCAAAGATAGGAAAGATCATATCGAAGATATACTACCCCATACTAAAATCAAACATTATCCTCAATGTTTCCTAATCTAAGGCAAATTTAAAATTTTTGTGGGAAAACGGGGTACGTGAGAACAACGGGCAAAAGTAGGTAAGATCATATCAAAGATATACTACCCCATACTAAAATTAAACATTGTCCTCAATGTTTCCTAGTCTAAGGCTTATAAACCCCATACTAGAACTTAAAAAGTCGAATGCATAACCCGAGCATGAAGAAAGTATCACAAAAATCTAAGTCCTGTTTAGTCGATAAAAATCTAGGATTCCGGATTTCCCCAAACTAATGCAAGCAAAAAGGCCTAGGAAGGTCGAGTGAACCTGGACGAAACACCGAACACGAGAGTCTTCAAAATTTTTAGGTCAATCCTACAAACAATCACAAGCACAAACAACAAGAATCAGAAGAGTACAAGCCTCCTCAAGCGAGCGCGCGCGAGAGCGTGCTCGCGAGAAGATAGGGAAATCGGAAGGATATGCATGGGTGCCCTCCCAGCCTCCACGAAGCTGCGTTGTGTTTTGGTAACGAGTCACATAGCTTGACTCTGATTCCCGCGAAATTCCATTCGTCCTTTAGAGAAAGCAATGTAAGATAAAAGTCTCAATCGGCCTTTCATTAATGTTTGGATAAACACTAAAGCACACGAAGTCCATCCCGATGAGATGCATCCGGGGTCAAATAATGGTCCTTCACCCTGTGGAGGGAAGTAAAGAAGAAACCTCAGGGTAGGTGAGAAACGAGAGAAAAGTCCGAATGAAAAATATGAAGGAACTAACTCAGTCAACTTCAACATTAATCTCAACGATTCCCCCTAAAGGTTACTAACATTCAAGCGTCATTTAAGCTCATCAAAATTGTGTTATCATGGTGCATCGGGCTCAATGTCGAAGGTTAAAAACCTCATATTCTGTGCATAGGATCATCGTTAAGCAAGTTGTCCAAAAAAATAGCGAGCGTCGATAGAAGGAGTGACGCGCGCGCGACGCGCATTATAATAACCCGTGGTATCCGAATCATCCGGTACCGGAAAAAATATCGAATCTCTTCCCTAGTAGAGTCACTAAACCCAATGGGGTAGAAAATGTAGTGAAAAAAAAAGATAACATCGAGAGTCGTAATGGAAAATTTTCTAGCGACCGGGAAGATGAATTACCGCATAGCAACCACATTCGACTAATATAATCCTCGTGCTCTCTAGCAATTCTTGGAGGAATTGTGATGAGTTCACCGGCGAACTCATGGTGGAGAGGATCACTCTTGGAGAAAATTTATGACAAGGTATCATGGTTTTGATTCATTCTTAAAGTGGTGGTGGTTCAATGATTAAAATATACTGCGAGAGAGATTATGGGTGGTATCATCACTAAGCAAACTCTCAAGATAGAATAGCGTCTCCTTCCGAGTCATAATATCCTTCCTCAATATACGTAGAAACTTTGATAGCTAGAAAAGCATCGATCTCACCATTATCGCCTCCTGGGTCGAAATACTCAGTCTCATCAATTGGAGCATCATACAAAATCTTTTTCCAATCATTCATTTTACATTCCAAATCAAATAAATCATCATTCTCTTTGAGAGGTGGTTCATCGGTGAACCCCTCGAGAATGGAAAGTGCGCGCGACGCTTATCATAGATAGACGGATTCATGGTGAAGTATAAATCACAATGTCCGTCTCCTAAGCGAACACCCTACCTACATTATAATCGAAAAGAGTGTGACTAGATATCGACTCAATCAATTTGAGAATCATAAGAATCCTTGCACTCAGTGTCCACTAACACCTCATCAAAAAGAGGATTTACGTCACTAGAGTTGAAATTGTCATCAAATTCAAAAAGTGGGTTTGAATAAATTCAAAAATTTTCTTCTTAAACATCCTCCGTAAGAATTGAATTGTCATTACTAGAAGTTAAGTTGTCCTTAGAACCGAAGAGAGAATTTGAGAAAGTCAAATCACATCCTTTATTATTATCGAAGGTATCCTCGGACTCTCTTGGGATTGGGATGATTTTCTCAACACGAAAAGTTCTAAGGTGCTCGTCCCTCATTATGAGAGAGTCCTTGGGTAAGGCGGATGTGATTGCAAAAACCAAAGAAATTTGAGGCATTTTTGAATGAAAAATGCTCTCCTTGTGAATAACTTTAAAATTCTTCAGACATAGTGTAATACGAGTTTGGCGTTTAGCTGTCGGCTCTGCAATATTCTTTACTTCCTTCTTTTCCTTTTCATCGTCGTCATCTTCCGGTGGAGGTAAGTAAACTAGGGAAGGTTCTTCGGTAAACCTTTCAAAACTATCCTCGCATGTGTCATTAACCATTTTAATTGACTCGTTTACATGCTTTTTAGGATGTTTTGACGTGCCATCGATATGAAAAATTATTTGTTCATTTCCATCCCTTAAAATAAGCTCTCCTTCGTACACATCAATTAAAGCACGGCCGGTACTCAAAAAGGATCTCCCAAGTATGAGAGGAACTCAAGGATCGGCTTCAAAATCAACAACAACAAAGTCGGTAGGAAAGTGAAACTTTCCTACTTTGATAAAAATGTCTTCGGCGACTCCTTTAGGACGAGTAATCGATCGATCCGCTAATTCTAAAGTCATCTGAGTTGGTGTAAGTTCGGGTAGGGAAAGCTTTTTACAAATGGAAAGAGGTATAAGATTTATGCTCGCGCCAAGATCGACCAAGGCGTGACATACATCCATTCTCGGGAAATCACATGGTATAAGAAACTTGCCGGGATCTCCTAGCTTTTCGGGAAGCTTTTTGAGGAGCATCGCTGAGCAATTCTCGTTCAATGGTATCTTAGCTAA
>BQNB010037175.1:36141-49624 GCA_026074375.1 Tanacetum coccineum | reverse complement strand
ATTTATGTAAAAGTTTTCTCCTCTAGCTTATTTTCTTAGCTTATTCGTTTAAAACTCCTTAAAACATCTCAGATCTGATTCAATAAGCTCATCAAAGCTTATTCGATTTCATCCATTATGTTTTAAAGATTTTTTTTAAATGTCATAAGCTAAAATAAGCTTAGATCTAGCTTATTTTAGTATTTAAGCTACCTTATTGTTTCAAAAGTTCTTATAATCAGATTTTACAAAGTTCTATAATAGCTTATTCTGTTTTTGTTAAAACTTTTGTTTCTAAACGTTTTTAGCTTAAACGTTTAATATGAAAGTAATGTTTAGCTTATTCGGTTTTGTGATTGGATCATGGATGGTAAAGGAGTGCTTATTAGGTTTAGTTGTCTAGTTTCAACTTATATTGGTATAAGCTTATTCAGATTAGCTTATTCGGTAGTATTGGCTTATTTGGTTGGCGTTATCTTAGATTGATTCACTGGTTCTTATATCTCATGCGTTTGGTTTGTAAGAGTTAAATTGGGCCATTGTTTGGTTTCCTTATTGTTATGGGCTCAAAGTAGTTGTATTGTTTTGGCTACGTTTGGTTTGTTAGATTTGGTTCTATCCCATAATTAGTAGTGGGTTTTCATTTGGTGTGTAGTTGAATTATTATTTGGGCCATGTTTAATTTTGGGCCTGCAGAACTTATGGATTATTAAAAATAGCTTTAGAAGAATTTGCAAATGGTAATTGTTATAAAATATTTTTATGTTAACAGTTTTGAGTTGTTTTGTTGTTTTTGGTACCGGTCAACTCATGAGGCGTGGAGCTTAAGGGTTTAATAAGCTAGATAGAATTTGAATATTTTCTTTAGCTTATTAAATCGGGTGGTTATCGTTTATTTGCGGCTCTTCAATTCGGTCTCATTTTCTATCATTTTTCAATTAATTAGTGTAGCTTAGTTTAAAATGTTTAGTTTTGCTTATTTGATCATTATGCGTAGCAAGTAGTTTCATTTTATGCTTGTTAAGTAAATTTGTGTTTAGTGAATTAAGTGTGGAATTTAATAAGTGATTAGTGATTAATAATTTGCAAAAATTATTTAGTTTAGTGTTTTATTTAGTCGAACGGGCAAAAGCTGTAAGATTAAGTAGGCATTAAATTTGTAATTAATTTCTTGTTAAAAAGTCATTTTTAATATTAAGCCAACGTTTTGAGGAAACGATTATTTTGACGGAAATTAATTCGTCGTTAAGATCTTAAACTTCACACTTAAGAATCTATTCACTTTTACTTGACAAGCATATTTTTTTATTAGCTTACTTATTAATTAGTATAATCTTGTTTATCGTTATCTTTAGTTTTAATTAAAAACCACAAATATTAAAAGATATTCAAGCATTAAATTTGGAACGCTTCCGTGAATTTCAAATTCATCTCTCGTTGGGACACGACATCCGAAGGATAGATAATTACTTTTCCTAAAGTAATCTTTATCCGACGAGATTACTTATATATATATTACTCGACTAGTCGTTCGCGACGAATCAACCGCTTTAAGCCGAAAGGAATTAAGGAAGCCACTAAGAGCCTAATTGTAGTCACAACTGTGGAAACTAGAAAGGGGAGGAGGTTGAATAGTTTACTGGTTAATTAGTGTTTTAAAAGTTTACTTCTAAAAATATTAGATTCGAGTATATGTTTAATCAATCAACAATATGAATCAACACAAAAATTAACTACTTACAATATAAACAACAAACAAGAAATATAAATAAAGTAAAGGAAATAAGAGATAGAACAATCAAACCACGGCACCAAGATTTATAGTGGTTCGGCTATGAAGCTCCTTTTCGCCCTACTCCACCCTTTGAGTATCCTACTCGAGATTTTACTATGTCAACAAGCTCCCTTTAGGCGAAGAACACCGTTTACACGTCGCTTACGTTATTTTCCGACACTAAGCTAAATGTCGAGTCCTAATCTTAGCTAGAACCAATCTATCACTTCTCAAACACTACCCAATTACAAGATCTACACTATCGAATTTATACACTATCCGATTTACACAATCACACTAGATAATAAAAATAGAGATTTGGATCTTAGAAGAAGAGAGGAGAAATCACTAATCTATAACACTTCGTTTCTTGACGAATACAAGTGTTCTTCTCTTGCACTTGATGGAAGAATGAAGAAGATGAGATTGGATCACTTAAAACAAGATTAGACAATGTTAGTGATCAAGAGATTTAGTGAGAGAAAGACAACTGAAAAATTCATGTAAAGAGGTGTATTTTTCTGCTGAGAATAGTGCAGTATTTATAGCCAGGAAAACTCAACGTCTCCTGGTGGCGGTCTCGGTGGTCCCAGATATATCTGGGGGCCGCCCAGCCTATCAAGGGGCCACCACTAGACTGACGCTCCTATTTTTGGCTTTTAGTGGGGAAGGTTAAATCTGGTGTAGAAGCTTCTATTTTGGGAGAAAAACCAGATTTGAATTTTTATATTTAATTAAAACATTTCTTTTATTAATAAAAATATTTTGTATATTTTTATTTTTGTAAAAATACTTTTGTAGAAATGTAATGGTGAAGAGAAAATATTTTCTTGATCACTAATTATGTTTAATGATTTGTTTGTACATACCTTAAGTGATTTGCGTAGAAATGGAAGTTTATGATTAATAACATGTAAACGTTTATTTTTATCGTAAACGTTTTTACATTTTGTCATCTTCAAAACGTAGAGAGGTCGAAAAATATAAATAACTTTTTAGACATTATTTGTATTAACAATCTCTCCCTTTTTGATGATGACAAAATAAAAACTCATTTTGTATAAAAATAAAATTTTCAAGTTATTAATGAGTTTTAATCCATTTCTCCCTCTTTTTTGTCGAATTCAAAAAAGGTTGATCATCGAATTATAGAGAGAAAGAAATCGACGATGCCAATACTATCCCTTGACGTATGCTCCCCCTCCTCGGGGCACCAAGAGATCGATCTTATGAGATTTTGCTACAAAACCAAGTTAGACATACAAGTGCAAGAAAAATTTCTAACTAGTAGCAAGGTTATGACAAATATATATATTTTTTGCTATGTGAGAAAGAAATCGCCAACCAAATAACTCATACAATTCACCCATAAAATAAATGTATTCATAGAAAGCAAACTCATGTAATAGATCATAGATTCCTTACAGCATTAGAAATAATAAAACTAACTCATTCATAATAAAGTAAATTCATGCATGAGAACTAAAGTTAAACTACACTAAAAACTTAATACTTCATAAATTCTAGATGATTCTTGATTCATAGGAAATGGCCTTGAGCAAAAGTTAAGGTGAAACATTATGTAGTGACATGAATGATATTTAAGGATGAGGTGGAGTGGGTGAAGCAATGGCGGAAGTAAGAAGGTATTCAATGTGAGAAAAGATGAAATGCATCTCATCCTTAAGAGAAAGAATAAGGTTACAGTTATGAAAGCAACAAATGCAATTTGCACTATGATGATCTAGAACATTGAAATATATTGGATGGCCTATAATTGGTGGTTGAGGTGGCAATGGTGGTGATGGTGGTGATGGTAGTGAGGGTGACTCAAACAAATGATCAAGAGGAGTGAAAGGAGAGATTGAGAGAGTGATATCCATAGAGGGATATGCTTGTATTGGAATTGGATTTGAAGGTTTTGGAGGAACATCCATGAGATAATTAAGAAAGGGATTAGATGGTTGAGGTGAATGTGTGTTATTTGAACAAGGAGGTAAAGATTATGGTTTTGACTCAAATGAGGAAGAGGTAGTGCCAAAGATAGATGAAGTATCTTTGGTTGATGAAGTTTTGAAAGGTGCGTTTGGTGGAGATGGAGATGATGATTTGGTTATGGGAGATGGCGTGGAGGTATCATCATCTTCATTTGTTAAGTCCATAAATAGTTGTCTAGGTGGAATAATGGTGAGTTTGAATTTCTTAGAGGGGTTAGAGGAGGATGCTTGGGTAGAAGCCATGGAAGTAGAGAAATAATGAAAAGAAATATGGTGAAGATGATGAAGTGAGTGGAGGAGTTAATTTTTTTAACAATATGAGAAGTGTTAATTTTGGTAAAGCATGTGAAAGAAAGAAGGGATTCCAAGAAATGTTTAGCAAAATGTAGAAAGGTAGCTGGGACTAGATAGTGGATAGTTAACCGCACAGAAAATTAGGAGAATACAGTGAAAAATCTCGTGATCTATGGTGGCGGTCCCATAAATATTGGGCGGTCCCGGATATATTTGGGGGCCGCCAGGTATTTAAGGGGGCCGTTTTCTAGAGGGACAAAATTTTCCCCAGTTTTTCCAGTCTTTTAAAACTATGCAGAAAATGCTACCTTAAGCTTTCCTTTTTGCGGCCAATCATATTACCTCAAGAATCACCTAATACTCCCAAATTTTCAAATTCAAAGACTAGCTACTCTAAATTCTATTTAGGAAGCAATTAAAGGCATGCGACTAAAAAGTAATGTTAATACAAATAATGTCTAAAAACATTATTTTTATTTTTCGACCTCTCAACGTTTTAATAATAACAAAATGTAAAAACGTTTACGATAAAATTAAACATTTACAAATTATTAATCGTAAAATTCCATTTCTAAGATTAATCACTTAAGGTATGAACAAACAAATCATTAAGCATGATTAGTGATCAAGAAAATATCTTTTTCATAACCATTACATTTTAACCAAAGTATTTTTACAAAATAAAAATACATAAATAATTTTTTATAAATGAAAATGGTTTATTTAAATAATAAAATTTGAATATGGTTTTCCCTCCAAAATAGAAGCTTCCATACCAGATACAACCTTTCGCACAAAAAGACAAAAACAGGAGCGTAGTCTACTGGCAGCCCCCAGATATATCTAACATTCCTCTTTGAACGAATTTTTTTGATAACTTTCTCTCTCAAAAAACCTTCTTTCTCTCTCTCTTGATCACTAACACTCTTTGATCTTGTTTCAAGTGATCTAATCCTATCTCATCTCTCTCATTCTTCTATCAAGTGCAAGAGAAGAACATTCGTATTCGCTAAGAAACGAATTGTTGATTAGTGATCTCTCCTCCCTTCTTCTAAGTATCAAATCTCTACTGTAATTATCTTGTGTATTTGTGTGATTCGGATTGTGTGTAAATCCGATAGTGTATATCTAGTGATTGTGTATTGATTGTGAAGTGGTAGATTGGTTCTAGCTAAGATTAGGACTCGACATTTAGCTTAGTGTCGGAAAACAACGTAAGCTCTCCCTCCTCTCTCCTCTCTCTCTTCTCTCCTTCTTCCTCCCTCTCTCTCCTCTCTATCACTACTCCTCCTAACCTCCTTCTCTCCTCTCCTCTTTCCTCTCTCCCCTACCTCCTCCCCTTTTCTGCCTTTTACCCTTCTCCTCTCACTCTCTCTCCTCGTCCTCCTCCTTCTCTCACTCTCCTTCCTCTCCTCCTTCTCTTCTCATCCTTCCTCTGCTCCTCCCTCTCTCTCCCTCTCCATCCTCTCCCTTCCTCCTTCTCCTCGTCTCTTAATCATTTTTCTACTCTCTATCCTCCCATTCCTTCTTCTCTTCCTTCCCTCGTCTCCTCCCTTCTCCTCTAATTTCTCCTCTCTCCTAACTCTTCTCTCCCTAACTCCTTCCCTCTTTCCTTAAAAAAAAAAAATCTCTCCTCCTCCTCTCCTTCCTTCATCTTCCTTCGTCCCTTCTCTCTCCGTATCCTATCTCTCCTCTCTTCCTTCCTCATCCTCTCCTGTTCCTCTCTCTCCTTTCTCTCCTCCTTCTGTCCTCTACCTATTCTCTCCCTTTCCCTCTCTCCTGCTGCTCCTTACCCTTCTCCCTATTCTCTCCTTCTCCCTTCTCTCCTCTCTCCTGCCCTCTCCTACTCTCACTCTTCTCTCTCCTCCTCCTTCTTACTCTCCTTCCTTGCTTCTGCACCTCTCCGCTTTCCTCTCCTTTCTCACCTTCTCATCCTTCCTCTTCCCTCTCCTCGTCTCTATCCTCCTCCTCCTCCTATATCCTCCTTGCTTCTCCTCCCTCTCTCCCCTTCTCCCTTTTCCTCACCTCTCTCCCTAGCTCTCCTTCTCCCTTCTCCTTTCTCTCCTATCCTCCTCTCCTTCTCCTCCCTCCCCCCTCTTTGATCTCTCTCCTCCTTCCTCTCCTTCCTGCTCCTCCTCTCACCTCACTCTCTCCCTTTCCTTCCCTCCTTTGCCTCTCCTCCTCCTCGTCCATCTCTCTCATCCTTTCTCTCCTCTCTCCCTTCGCTCCTCTCTCCTTCTCCTCTCTTCGTCCTCTATCTTCCTCTTTCCCCTTTACTCATCCTTCTTCTTCTAGCTCCTCCTCCTCATCCCTCCTTCTCCTTTCCTCTCCCATTTCTTCCTCTCCCTCCTCTCTCCGTATCCTCCTTTTTCCTCTCTTCCTTCCCTACTCTCCTTCCTTCTCCTCCTATCCTTGCTTCCCTCTATCCTCTTTTCTCTCCTTCTCCTTCTTATTCTCTCACCCCCTCTTCCCTCCTCCCTTCTCTCCTCTCCTCTCGTCCTCCTCCTTCTCCTCTCCTACTTTCCTCTCTCCTCTCCTCGTTTTCTCCTTCTCTCCTACCTCCACTCCTCTCCTTTCTCCCTTAGCTCTCCTCTCCTTCCTCCACTCTCCTTCCTTCCTCATCCTTCTCCTCTCTCTCCTCACATTCCTCCACTCCCTTCCACTCCTTCCTCCTCCCTCATCCTTTTCTTCTCCTCTCCTCCTCATCCATCTGCTCTCCTTTGCTTCCTTATTTTACTCTCCTCTCTCCTTCTCCTCTCCTCTTCTCTCCTTTCAATCCTTTGCTCTCCTTCCTTTTCTCCTCCTCCTCTCCTCCTTCTCTCTTTCTCTCTTCCTCGTCTCCATTCATCTCTCTCTCCTTCCGTCTCCTTTTCTCTCCTCTCTCCCCTTCTCTCCGATCCCTACCTTCTCCTCTCTCCTCTTTTTTACTCCCTCATCTCTCCGCCTCCTCATTCCTCGCTCCTCTGCTCCCTCTCCCTCCATTCCTCTCTCCTTCTCACTCCCTCCTCCATCCCTCCTACTCCCCCCCTTCTCCTCTCCTCTCTCTCCTTCCTGACTTTACTCTCTCCTACTCACCTCACCCCTCCTCTCTCTTTTCCTTCTTCTCCTCCTCTCTCTCCTTCTCCTTCACTCACTTCTCCTCCTTCATCTCTCCTATCTCCCTATCTCTCCTTCTCTCCTCCTCTCTCCTCCTTCTTCTCTCCTTACTCTCTCCTCATACCCTCCATCTCTCCTCTACATCTCACTTCCCGATCTCCTCCTCGGCTACCAGTCCTCCTTCCTACTCACCTTCCGCTCTTTTTCTGCTCTCCTCCATGCGTCCCTCTCTCCTTCCTTCCTCCTTCTCTCCTTCCTATCTCTCCTCCTATCCTCTCTCCCTCTTTTATGTACTTCTACTCCTCTTCTTCCCTCTCTCCTGTCCATCTCCTCTCTCCTTCCTTCTCTCCTCCCTCTCCTCTCCTGCCTCTCCTCTCACCCTTTCTCACCTCTCTCCTTCTCCACTCTTCTTCTCTCCTTATCTCTCCTCCTCTATCATTCCTTCTTCCTTCTTCTCCTTTACGTCCTTCTCTCCCTCTTCCTCACGTCTTTCCTCTCTCCTCCCTCTCCTCCTTTCCTCTCCTCCATCTCTCCTTACCCTTCCTTCTTGCCCCTCCTTTGCTCACTCCTTCTCCTCCTCCTTCCTCCTCCCTTTCTCTCTCTCCTTATCCTTTCGCTCCTCGTCCCTCTACTATCTCTTCTTCCCTTCTCTCTCGACCTACTTCTTCACTCCTCTCTCTCTCCAGACCTCTCTTTCCTCTCTCCTCTCTCCTCCTAACCTTCTTCTCATCCTTCTCTCCTTCTCCTGCCTCCCTCTCCTCTCTCCCTTCCGTCCTCCTCCTCTTCCTTTCCCTTTCCTCTTCTTCTCTCCTCTCATCTCTCCCTCCTCTTTCTCGTCTCGCTCTCCATCTTCGTCACTCCTCTACACTCCTCCTCATCCTTCCTCTCTTCGTGCTCCTCTATATTCTCTCCTGCGTGTTTCCTCTCCTTCCTCTCCTATTCTCTCCTTCTCTCCTTCTCTCCTAAATTCCTTCCTCTCCTCTCTTCTCTCCTCCTTCTTCACTCGTCCTCACATCCTCTACCCCTCCTCTCCCTCTAATAGATCTCTCCTTCTTCCTTCTCCTTCACTTCCTAATACTCTCCTTTCCTCTCCTTACCTCTCTCTCCCCCTCTCCTCCTCACCACTCCCCTCTTCTCTCCTTATACCCTCCTCCTTTACCCTCGTCTCCTCTTCGCTCCCCTTCTCCTACCCTCTCTCTCCTCCTTTCCTCATCTCCCATATCTTCTCTCCTTCTCCTTCTCTCCTTTCTCTTCCGAGCTCTCCATTTCCAACCCTCCTTTTCCCTCCCCTTCTCTCCCTTCTCATTTTCTCTCCTCTTCATTGCTTCACTCCTCTCCTTCCTCCTCCTCCTCCCCTGTCCTCCTCCTCTCCCTATCTTCCTCTCCCCTCCTCTCTCCTCCTCTCCCCTTTCTTCTCCTTTTTCCTCTCTCCTATCTCGATCCTCCTCTCATCCTACTCTCTCCCTCTCATCCCTTTTTCCTCTCTTCCTCTCTCCTTACTCCCCTCTCCTCTCCTCTCCTTCTCTTTCCTCTCCTCTCCCTCCTGCTTTCTGTTTTTCAACTCCTTTCCTCCTCTCCCCTCTCCTTCCTCTCTCTCCTCCCTCTTCTTCTCTTCCTTCCTCCTCCTGCCTTTTTTCTCCTCTGCTCTTCTCCCTTTCACTCTCTCCTCTTCTCTCCTTTCCTCTTCTCTCCTCTACTACCTCCTCTCTCACTCTCCCTCTCCTCCTCTCTCCTTCCTTGCCCCATTCTTCTCATCCTCTCTTCTCTCTCCGTCTCATCTCTCCCCCTCTCTCCCAACTCTCCTCCTTCTCCTCTCCTTCATTTCGGTTCACTCTCTCCTTCCTTTCGTCCTCTCCCTCTCTCCCCTACTTCCACTCTTCCTCTCCCTCTCTCCCTTCCTTCTCTCCTCCCTCTACCCTTTTCCTATCGCTCCTTCTCTCCTTCTCTCCTCCTCTCCTCTCCTTCACTTTCTCTCCTACTCTTCCCTGTCTTTTCCTTTTCTCTCATCTCCTCTCCCTAATATTTTCTTCTCTCACACCTGCCCTTCATTCTCCTTCCCTACTAACTCTCACCTTACACATCCTTCCGTTTACACTCCTTTTTCTATCTCTCCACCTCTCACTCTCACCCTCCTTTATTCTCCTCCTCTCTCTCACTCCTTCTCTCTCGCTATCACACCTTCTTCTCTCCTACTCTCCTACGTTCCTTTCATCCTTATCCTTCTCCCACTCCTATCTCTCCCTTAGCTCTCCCTTCTTACCCTCCCTCCCCTCTTACTCTCTCCGTTGCATCCTCTTCCTCTCCCTCAGTGATTCTCTCCTCTCCTCTACTCTCCTTCCCGCATTTCTCTCCTCCTTCCTTTCCTCTCTCCCTACCTACCCCTGCTCCTGAAACCTCCTCCTCTCTCCACTCTCCTATACTTTTTTCTCCCTCCACTCCTCTCTCTCGTCTATTATCTCTCCTTCTCACTCCTCCTAACTCTCCTTCTCATCACTCCTCTCTCTCCTCTCTCCTCTCCTTCCCTTCTATCCTCTTCCTTCTCCTCCTCCTCCTTCCTCTCCTTCTCCTTCTTCTTCCCTCCTCTCCTCTCATCCTCCTCTTTTCCCTTGCTTCCTAAGTAACAATCTCATACGTAATTATTCTTTGATGTATTGTGGATTCGGATTGTGTGTAAATCCGATAGTGTATATCTAGTGATTGTGTATTGATTGTGAAGTGGTAGATTGGTTCTAGCTAAGATTAGGACTCGACATTTAGCTTAGTGTCGGAAAACAACGTAAGCGACGTGTAAACAGTTTTCTCCGCCTAAAGGGAGCTTGTTGACATAGTGAAATCTCAAGTAGGATACTCGGGGAGTAGAGTAGGGCGAAGAGGTGCTTCATTGCCGAACCACTATAAAATCTTGGCGTCTTGGTTTGATTGTTCCTTTCCTTATCTCTTTACATTATTGTCATTGTTATTTAGTTTTAGTTTAGATTGTTATATTGTTAGTTCATATTGTTGTTTGGTTAAACATACAACTCGAATCTAAGTATTTTGAAATCAAAGTTTTAAAATATAAAACGAACCTGTAAACTATTCAACCCTCCCTTCTAGTTTCTACAATTGGTATAAGAGCCAAGGTCACTCAAGATTTTTAAAATATGTTGTATTTTAAAGCTTGGATCGATCTATGGATTTCGACAAATATCTAGAAGGGCAATCCATACAAAGACTACCACTTTTTGAAAGTGATAGTTTTATTTATTGGAAAAATAGATTCGAGACATATGTTATATCAAAAGATCTAGATCTTTGGCATGTTGTTACCAACGGTGATTTTCAACCTATTATACAAAATTGGGAAACCAAATTAGATGAGGTTATTCCTTTTTAAAAAAAACCTATGATCTCAAAAAGAGACTTGCGAAAAATAATGAAGCTAAAATGGTTATTTATAATGCATTGCCTAGAAAATAATATGAAAGAATTTTCATGTGTAATACGGCAAAATAAATTTGGAAAACTTTGTTAATCACCCACCAATGTAATAATCAAGTCAAAGATAACAAGATCGACCTTTTGGTTCAACAATATGAACAATTTGTCATTTTCGAAGACGAATTTATAGATAGTGTTTTTGCTCGATTTAACACTATTATCACTAGTCTAAAAGCTCTTGATGAAGGTTATTCTAGCAAGAACTATGTTAGGAAGTTTCTTAGGGCTCTACATCCTAAATGGAGAGCAAAGGTCATGGCGATTGAAGAGTCGAAAGACTTAACGTCACTATCTCTTGATGAACTCATCGAGAACCTCAAAGTTCATGAAATGATCATCAAGAAAGATTCTGAAATAGTCAAAGCAAAAGTAGAAAGGAAATATCTTGCTTTAAAGGCTAAGAAAGAATCCAGTGATGAAGAGTGTTTGACTTCCGAAAGTGAAGACGAAGAGTACGCCATGGCGGTAAGAGACTTCAAGAAGTTCTTTAAGAGAAGAGGTAGATTTATAAAGAAAAATGACGGAACGACAAAAAGACGTTCCAAAGAAGTCGTGATGACAAGAACGGTAAAAGTGATAGAAAATGCTTTAGATGCGGCAACCCAAATCATCTTATTGGAGAATGTCCAAAATCACCGAAAGACAAGAACCAAAGAGCTTTTATCGGAGGTTCTTGGAGTGATAGTTGTGAAGAAGATAATAAGAAGGTCAAAAATGAAACGTGTCTTGTAGCTCATGCATCAAGTGAGGTATGTTCTGAATCCTCTTACTTTAGTGATGAGAACTCATCAATAGATGATTTAGTGCTAGATAATGAATATGATAAACTATGCAAAATGAGTTTAAAGATAATCACTAAAAACAAAAGATTAAAAGCCACTAGAAATAGTTTAGAAAAAGAACTTAGTATTCTAAAATAAAAAGTGTCTACATTCGAGAAAAATAAGGGAGTTGATCTCGAATGTGTAAAATGTCATATGATTAAAATTAAAAATGAAAAGCTTAAAGAGGAAGCTCTTTAACTAACCAAGTTTGAAAAGAGCACACATTGCTTAAATGAAATGTTGGTGATAAGTTAGGTTTAGGGTTTAATTCATTTGAAGCATCATCTAGTGGAACTAAGGAAATAAAATTTGTAAAAGCTCAGAAAAAAGCGTCCTCTAATGGAGGTCCCATAAATATGGGCGGCCCCCTTAATATGCAGGCGGCCCTCAAAGCAATTATGGGACCGCCGCCAGCAGCTACGTCTGGATCTGAGAAAAGTGTGTCTTTTCAAAAATCTATTTTGGGTCCTTGACCAAAACACATAATAGTAAACAACGTCAAAGTTTACGTTGCTAGTGATAATGAAGTTAAACAATTTTATAAGCCCCCCGGAGTTGGTTTTTCAAAATCTAATTTTAGATCAAAAACTCCACCACCTAGAAGAGTCAATAATAATTACTCTCGTGCTAAAACACCGCAACCAAAAAGGAACGTTGGTCGAAAAAACCAACCTCGGCTTTCCTGTAACTTGGAACAACTTCCCACGTCAAAGTTACATACATGGGAAATGTGTCCTCCATTCCCACATCCCAACCAATTGCATCAAATGCAAGGGATGTTTAACATTAACAACTTTGGACCCATGAGATATTAGGGACCAAATGTTTGAGTTATTGTCCTATATAAATAGATATGCCTTGGAGTCGACTTGGAACCCGGTGAATGGGTTAAAGATAGCGGATGCTCTAAACACATGACGGGTAACCGAAATCTCTTCTCCACCTACAAGGCATACAATAGAGGTAACGTTATTTTTGGTAGTAATCTTCGCGGTAACATCATTGGCAAAGGTACGATTTCTAATGACTCTCTCAAAATAGATAATGTAGAACATGTAGCTAACTTAAGGTTTAACTTGCCAAGTATAGGACAAATATGTGACAATAAGTGTAGAGTAACTTTCTCTAAACATGATAGTGAGATTACTAAGGATGATAAAGTTATAGGTAGAGGTATTAGGAAGAAAGGCTTATATGTGATGAAATTAGGAAATAAGCCAAAGGACCAAATTTGTCTAGCAACGATTGATGAGAACTCCACATTGTGGCATATGAGACTAGGTTATGCAAATATGCGTCTCATTCAATCATTAGCATCTAAGGAATTAGTTAGAAACTTACCTAAGCTTAAGTTTGATCAACACTGTTAGGAATCGAGAAAAGACTCAGTCACTTCCAAAAGTGTAATAGATAGCTCGTAGTGTAATATTTGGAAACTCACCAAGCTAACCGGGTCAACATAAGTAATCCTTATGTTGACCGGCCATAGTGAGGTATATATACCCCTCTCCATGCCTTGGAGAGGGTTGGTTGTTCATTTGGTTATTCACATAATACATTTTCCTTTCTTTCTCTCACTAAGTGCTACAACCCTACTTTCTCTCTCTAAACTTTCTATCTTGTTTATTGTTAAGTGATTTGATACTTCTACAATTGGTATCAGTCGCCATGGGGTGATATCGTGAGCTTGTGTGCATTTATATCTTGATTATATCATTTATTTTGTTACTTTTGGTCTCGTGAAGCTTCAAAACTCAAACCTGGATTTTTGTGTTTAAAAGTGTTAAAGTTTGTGTTTTTAAGCAAGATATAGGCCTAAGATAACTAGTTGTGCAAGAAAAATCAAGGTAAAACATCAAAAAGGGTGAGTTTTTGGTATTTTTTGTGAAAAAGTAGATTTTAATTTGAAGCAAGCGAAACATGTTTTGAAGGTAGCGAAATATGACATGAAGCCAACGAAACATGTATTTAAGCGAAATATGTTGTGTAGCAAAATATGACAGGTTGACCTCAGCGAAATATGTCATTTCTAGGAAACG
>BQNB010037175.1:0-34109 GCA_026074375.1 Tanacetum coccineum | reverse complement strand
CTCACTTGTTGTGTATTAAGTTGGGTGACGGTAAGGCTTCTAAATTCTGGTGCGATAGTTGGAGCGATGAAGGAGTCCTCAAAGAGAAGTTTCCTTGTGTTTACGCCTTAGATGAAAGCAAGACGAGGAATCTGGAGAAGTCGGGTATGTTTTCAGTCGCGTCCGTTAGGAAGATGATTGACGACACGTTGATTCACAGCCCCACTCTTATCTCTAGATGGAACAAATATGTCCCTATTAAGGTTAATGTCCTCGTTTGGAAAGCCCTGAATAATTCGATCCCAACTAGGTTTAACATATCCCGTCGAGGTATTCTTATTGACTCCATCATTTGCCCTACTTGCGACGTTGGAGTTGAAACTGTGGGACATCTTTTCTTTTCATGTAGTATGGCTCGTGACATTTCTGCTCTTATAGCCCGTTGGTGGAAAGTCCCTATACAAAATTTCGATTGTTATGATGATTGGTTAGAGTGGATCGAGTCCATTCGCATGTCAAAAGAGTCTAAGAAGATGATGGAAGCTGTTTTTTACTCTTCATGGTGGTTGATTTGGTGGTTCCGTAACTCAAAGATATTTAAAGAGAAAGCTCCTAAGAAGGCGTGTTTATTCGACGAGCTACAAAGTAAATCTTTTTTATGGTGTCGTTTTAGGGGAAACAAATAGTTTGGATGGAATGATTGGTTAAATCATCCCGAATGTATTCCTTTGTAATTCTAGCTCCTTGCTAGTGTTTCGTTTTTTCAATAAATTGCCGTTCAAAAAAAAAATAAATATTAAACGATTCTATCTATTTAGGTAGCTTCAAAAACATTGTGAGGCGCAGATTCGATTGAAAACTAGAATAAAAAGTAAACAAGTTAAATTGATGGCCTGCGTATAAAGGAAATAGAGAAAAAAAAATCGAAGTAATAACTAAAATTAAATATTTGATTAGGAAAAAAATAGGTAACCGTTTATTTGAAAAGAAAAGCATAATAGATCTTGATACCCCTTCATTTGTTGGACAACGGAGTATTACCTAGTAGTTGGGTAATGGAGTATTACGTAGTAGTGGGTAATGAAATGATACCCCTCGATTGGTTGTTGTTCATATTTTTTAAATAAATAAAAAAAAATTAAAGTGATTTATAACACTAATCTTTTGTAAAATCCTCAAAGTTAATAAATGGTTTATAAATTAAAATAATAAAATTTATAAACCACTTTACCCATTCCTTACCCCTGCCTTTTTACCAAACATTATTTTTTTAATATAAATTTTATAAATATTTTATTTAAACGAGTAAAAAAAAGCATTTTTATTACATTTTACTTATATTCGGGTTGACCTGGACCCGAACGGACCCGACCCGAATTGACAAGAACAGACTAACCTGAATTCAAATAGGGTTAGGTTCGGGTATGAAATTTGTAACCTTGACTCGACTTTGACCCGACCCGAATTGATGCGAACCCGAACAACCCACACCCGACTAACACTCCTAGTGACGGATTTTCTTTGATTTATAAATACAACAAAAACAACAAGTAAAAAAAAAGTTTTAATTTTTTTTTTCAATGTAAATTAAATCCTCACTTTTGGAGGCATTTCTAATTATTCGTATTTTTGGCAATTCGTGAAATTTTAAATTCCTTTATTTGGGATCCCAAACACAATATATGAAGAGAATTAAAATGCAAATGCCATGAAATGCTCGGAATATACCCCAACCAAATTCACGCACATAAGTAACTATAGTCTTCTGAATCTCGTGACTATTTGCAAAAGGCAAAAATTCAGTGGGCTATAGAGGGAGATGAGAATTCCAAGTTTCTTTCTGGTATCATCAACTCGAAAACGGGCTAATCTTTCAGTCAAAGGTTATTCTGGTGGAGGGTGATGATAGTGGAACGAGCCTAGCCGTATTAAAGATGAATTTCGGAATCACTTTGCTACCATATTTCAAGATCCGGGCCCTAGCCGAGGTAGTATTAACTTCATATTTCCTAATTGCCTAAATCCGGAACAAGCTTCTGATTTGGAATCACCAGGTCAACAGAGATGAGATAGTAATGCGGTTTGGGAGTTGTGGTGTTATACAAATCTTATGGTACGGTTGGATTCAGTCTAGAGTTTTTTCACTAAATTTTTGAAAGGTTATTGGGTCGGATTTTCTGCATTGCTGTTGAATGGTTTTTGATCGTGGGTCGTTTGCTATTAGATGTTATTCATATTTTATTGCTACTCATTCCAAAATTCTTGATACGAAATGTGTGAGTGGAATTTCGTCTATTGCTTGATTAGGGAGCCTTATAAGGTAGTCACTACGATCCTCGCACAATCGCCTATTGTGGTTTTCGGGTCTTTTTTCAGAAGTGTAAACCGCGTTTCTTCTTAAACCGTCCACTTCTTAGACGGCCTTTTATCATTAGTGAGATTTCTATCTTGGTGTCAACAAAAAAGAACAGAGGCAATGATTTTTAAAGTAGATATTTGCCAAAGCATATGACTCATCAGATGGCTTACTTAGATGAAGTTCTTAATTCTGTTGGGTTCGGTTCTAAATGGCGGTCATGGATGCGCGGGCTTGTTTATCATCTAGTATGGCTTCGAATTTTAATTAAGGCCAGTCCTACTTCTGAGTTTCTATTCCATTGTGGGGCTGAAGCAGGTGATCCTTTGGCGCCCCATTCTTGTTCATTCTGGTTATAGAGTCTTTTCATTTGGCTTTTTCTCGAGCGACTGATGCAGGTGTTTTTAATGGGATTAGAATTGGCTCATCTCTTATGATATCCCATCTTTTCTACGCGGACGATGCGGTATTCATTGGTGAATGGTCTCAAGATAACTTAATAGGTATTATGCATATCCTTCGATGCTTTTCTTTGTTATCTGGATTATCGATTAACATTAAAAAAAGTCATCTCCTCGGTATTGGTGTCCCGAGCTCTCGTGTTAAACCTGCTGCTGAGTCTCTCGGCTGTTCGGTTATGTCGACTCCATTTAATTATTTGGGTATTAAGGTGGGTGGCAATATGTCTATGGTTAATTCTTGGGGTGATACGGTTGACAAACTCAAGAAAAGGTTATCTAAGTGGAAGCTTAAATCTCTATCAATTGGAGGGCGCCTTACCTTACTTAAATCGGTCCTTGGCTCTACACCTATATACTATATGTCTTTATTTAAGGTCCCCAAGGCTGTTCTTAATCAATTGGAAGGAATGCGCCGCAATTTCTTCAATGGCATTCAGGACGGAGAAAGGAAGATAGCTTGGGTAAAATGGTCCAAGGTGTTAGCGTCTAAAAAACACGGCGGGTTAGGTGTATCCAGCTTTTACGCCCTTAACAGGGCTCTCCTTACTAAATGGATATGGAGATTTATTTCTAAAGACAATTCCTTATGGGGTCGGGTCATCTCTACCATTCACGGTCCGTATTCACAAAAACTCACTGCTTCTCACCCTTCTCTATGGAATTCTATCATCAAGGAGATTCAGGTTATTAAGTTACAAGGTATTGATATTATTTCTCACTGTAAGATTCGTATTGGCAACGGTATGCATACACAATTCTGGAATGATTTCTGGATAGGAGATTCAGTGCTCAAAGATATGTTTCCACGTCTTTATTCCTTGGAAAATTGCAAAGATTGTTATGTGGCTGATAAAATTTTGTCCTCTGTCACTACTTCTTTTCGTAGACCTGTTAGAGGTGGGCCTGAAGCCCAACAGCTCTCGTGCCTGCTTGAAATCCTTGAACCGGTGATCTTATCTAACATGGAGGATAGATGGGTTTGGGACATGAATGGCGATGGTGTTTTTCGAGTTAAAGATGTTCGCAACCTTTTGGATGATACGCTTCTCCCTAAAGATGAATTTCCTACTCGTTGGGTCAAATGTGTTCCAATTAAAATCAACGTTTTTGCTTGGAAGATTTTCTTGGATCGCCTTCCTACGCGTTTGAATTTATATAGAAGAGGTGTCGTGATCACCTCTGTCGAATGTCCCAATTGTGGTGAGGCGAATGAAGACACGACCCACATATTCTTCAATTGTGGTTTGGCGTTGGACGTTATGCATCTAGTTTGCCGTTGGTGGAATCTGGATAGATCTTCTTTCAGTTCTTATTCCGACTGGCTCGTCTGGTTCAAAGCTCTTCGAATGGGTTCAAAAAAGAAAGACGTTTTGGAAGGGGTCTTTTACGTTGCTTGGTGGTGCATTTGGAGTTACAGAAATCATCTCCTGTTTGCGGATAAGAAGCCTCGGAAAGATTATATTTTTGACGATGTAGTTTTACGTTCTTTTTCATGGTGTGTAACTAGAATCAAATCTTCCTTTAGTTGGGTAAGTTGGCTTCAACATCCTTACTTGATTTCCTTGTAATCTTCTAGCTCCTTGCTAGTGTTTAATAAAGTTGCCGTTCAAAAAAAAATTGTTAGACTTCAGAGTTTGTAATCTCTTGTTGTGTATTGACTAAGGATTGCAACTGGACGGGTTTGAAGCGGGGCGGCCTATTCGAAAGTGCTCATGTCATATCGATATTTATATGGCTAGAGATACGTGATCCTATGAGGTCACACATGTATACACTGAGATAATACTTATATAGTATAACTAAAATAGGGCTATATATATATATATATATATATATATATTATCAAGTTTATATTTCACGAAATAGCTTAATGATCATTAATTAAACCATTAGACGATTTATAAACTTAAGGCTTATAATTAACAAGTAATAGACTTGTGTAATTAAGAGATAGCCCAAGCAATATGGTAACCCATATTACCTAAGGGGTGGCCGACCTATGCTAAGGAAAAGGAAAGAAGAGCCTACTTGGTCACCAAGTTATTATGTAGCCTATATAATGAATTGGTTATTCATTATTTAGGATTAATCTTGAATAACCAAAAAAACACACACACATAAGTCTCTCCTTCCTTCTCTTTTATTCAATTGGTTCTAGGGATTAAATCCCATTGGAAAACCAATTTCTACAACATAGAAAACTAGGATTTCGTTTGTTGTTTTCGTGAATACGCAAGAACTAGCATTTGATATTATTGCTTAATGTGTAGTGTGGATACACATAGCGATCACCTACTTTGGTGATTTGATTTGTTTCGTGGGGTTTAAGTATGAACACATGGGTGTTTGTTTGCTCTGTTATTGCTTGAATCAAGAACCGAGAGGTATGTAATTCGGTTATTGTTTATGTTAATTAGTCACATCGTACGCATCCTTTTGGTACCATATCCACTTCGTATATTAAGTGTAATATATCTTATATAGATAAAAAAATCCCAACAGTGGCATCACGAGCCGTTCTTATGGTGTTTTAATTACATAAAAACTAGTAAAATCGCTAAAAAAACGTTAGTTTTTGCTTGTTATGTTTTTTTTGGCAGCCCTTAGGGCTTATTTTTATGAAAATATAGACTCCTAAGAGTCCTTAAAATCTGGAAAAGAAAACTTAGTATGCGTATTTTACATAATTTAGAACGTGTGTCTTTTCTACGTGCTTTAAATTCGCCCTTTTTTGGCTTATTTGCGTTATTTACTTATTTAAATTGAATATCATGATGAATACATGCATATTTATGCCAACGTCTGTCTAACAGAGTTGGTCAGGAGGCTCTTCCCCATACGAGAAGTCTCAAGTTCGCGTCTTTTCATGATGGTTTCCTCCTGTAGGCAAATGGGAATGGGCTCCCACTAATTACACTAACTATATTTGTACTAGCCTAGCCGTTCTAAAAAAATACATGCATATTTATCATGGTTTATAAGCCTTACATCTTTATTAAACATACATGTTTATGTGTTAATTTTTTAATATGCAAAAACCGATGAATGCATATGTTTATTGAATGTTTGTTTGATTGTTTTATGTGTTGATCGCATAACGTTCGTGCACTAAAAACTATTTTTCCGACTCTCTGAATGGACTTAGACTACGAAATTTTTTGGGGAGTTTACAAATCAGTGCTTTTATGTTTATTGCTAAACGCGGGAAAGACTTTTTCCTTGTCTGGTCGGGGCTAAATTCGGGTTAAATTTTCTATTAACATGCAGTTTTTATTATACCCTTATATAAATAAGGCATTTGCAATCAAATTATTTGATGTATGTGTACCATTTATTTTATTTTTTTCTAAAAGTAAGTGGGGGGCTTATTTTGGTATTTGGTTTGTCCCTTATTTGGCGTTTGTTGGTCTTTTCTTTACATGTCGATAATTGTTTAGTATGATTCATTGTTTCCATTTTTTTTGCTTTTATATATTGTTGTGACTTATATAAATTATGAAAAATAGTTTTTGAAAATTAATATGACTAAAAGCTATAGTAATAATAATCTATTACAAGTTAATGTCTTGCATTATGTTAAATCGCATTGGGTTGGGCTTACATACCATAATTTTCTCCTATGACGACACAATGCATAGATGGTAGTTTATATACCATTATGATTTGCTTATTATATACTGCTTGACATATATAATTTTCTTGATCGATGAGCTAATATAAAAGTAAATTATTGTTTTGCATCTTTTAAAACGCATAGGGTTGGGTTTACACCATAATTTTCTCCCGCGACGAAACATGCAAGTCCAATATTTTACGACAACGTTTTTAACAGAATTGAAGTATGTTGTGAATTTTACTAATGATGGGATTACTTGGGCGTAAAAACCCTTGAGGGCGTTCGTTTAGGGTTTGATTATTTTCCGCAACAAGTAAGGTCTTGCCCTATCTTGTTCGGGCTATTAATCTTTAATCTTTTCCCGCGGTAAAATTTGCTTATACACCTATTTTATAAACCATAATTATATTATCCTATATTTTATATAACTTGTTGTATATATAATAAAAGGGACTTTTTAATACATAGAAATTAAAACGAGGAAAAATGTTTTAAACTTGTGATATGAGGTTGTATGCATGTTTCCTCGTATACGTTTTTGGTACACTTGTTTTATCAAAACTTTAATACCCGTTACAATTAAGTCTTTGGCATTCAAGTACGAGATCACTTGCAATTGTTCTTTACTCTAGGACAGTTCTAGGTGAATTGCAACCCAAGGTAATAATAATAGTATGGTCATACTTGAGATTAATTATTACAGATTTTGTATTGGACGACTTAAATTGAGTATGGTTGATCGGACCTTCATGCGTTGGTTGCTAAGTTTAGTTTTGAGGATTTCAATCTTGTTGTGACTAATATGATGCATGTGTATCGTGCTTTGTTCGTGTTTGGTTTATGCAAGGATTTTTTTATTAGATGCCTAAGAGGAATATTGTTTCGTGGAATGTCATTCTCAATGGGTACTCAAAGGCTAGAGTGGTAGGATTAGTGAGAGATTTGTTGGATGACCATGGAACGCTATTATATGTGGTCTGGCAATGCATGGGCATGCCAGATTATCTCCCAAGATATTCTCATACTTAGAAAAGCGCAGGATCAAGCTTAATTCCATTACGTTTATTAGAGTACTAAGTGCATGTTGCCATGCTGGTTTGGTGTAGACGAAGGTGAAAGACATTTCAAAAGCATGAAAAATGTTTACAATATAGAGCCAAACATCAAGCATTCTATTTTTCATAGAATGGTGGCCAACTCAGTACCATGCCAGGTGACAACCCAACGAGCCCATTCAACCATCTGGAGCACAAATAAAGAGTGTTTACAGGCACCTTCTTTGTACCTTGAGTGAGCAGCAAATCCAACCTCAGCTTGTAAACGCATCGATTTTGTTCTTATTTTTCTATGGGTGGTGCATATTAAATTTTGTTCTTATTTAAATTTCAAGTGGAACTGATCCCTCTCCCATAACTATTCTGTGCAAGGACTGATATTTGGGTTGATTTAAACACATTTTCCAGAAGAAGAATGGGTCGAATGATTGGTAACAAATGCGGGAAAACGGGTCAAAATAAGTGGGTTAATACCCGGCCAAATACCCGCCAATAAGTAAAAAAAATTATGACGTGAAAAAAACTTGTTAATAGCCAGTTTCATGGTTCATAATGGTATTTTTGGGTAAAGTATGCATAATGAGACACTGAATATAGTAAATGGTTCATAAATGTTGTTTACCCTATAATTAACAAGTAATAAACTTGTGTAATAAAGAGATACCCCAAGCAATATGGTAAACCCATATTACATAAAGGGCGACCGACCTATGCTAAGGAAAAGGAAAGAAGAGCCGACTTGGTCATTAAGTTATTGTGTACCCTATATAATGAATTGGTTATTCATTATTTAGGGTTAATCTTAGATAACCAAACAAACAAAACACACAAGTCTCTTCCTTCTTTCTCTTTTATTCGATTGGTTTTAGGGATTAAATCCCTTTGGAAACCGATCTTTACAACATAGAAAACTAGGGTTTCGTTGGTTGTTTTCGTGAATATGCAAGAACTAGCATTCGGTATTATTGCTTGATGTGTGGTGTGGATACTCATAGAGATCACCTACTTTGGTGATTTGATTTGTTTCGTGGGGTTTAAGTAAGAACACATGGGTGTTCGTTTACTCCATTATTGCTTGAATCAAGAACCGAGAGGTGCGTAATTTGGTTATTGTTTATGTTAATTAGTCACATCATATGTATCCCTTTGGGACCATATCCGCTACGTATATTAAGTGTAATATAGGTTATATAGATAACAAATCCCAATAAGGTCATCCTCATCCCTAAACCCAATCACCATAGTTCCTCTCAAACTCAACCAGATCCCTATCGGGGATCTAATCGGTGTGCCCCGTTGGGGCGCGATGCTCCCCAAACTCGCCTAGTATGAATCCGAGATATTATCAAGATGTTCTTGTTGGGTGCAATTCTCGATCAAAGCCACATCATTTCAAATTTATTAATATTTTTAAACCATTAGAAATAACTTACAAAAATAAAAACCTATTAATAATCAATACGAATGATCTTTATTAAGTTTTTGACGATAGTATACATAAATAATGATAAATTACAACGAAAACAATTACAACTTAAAAATATAGCAGTGAACAAGTTTCTATAATCACAAATTTGCAATATTACAAAGATAAAAACTAACAATATTATAGAAATATTTTTTATTACGTAACTACTAACAATATACTATATAAGTTTAGCTATATTTGTATATGTGTATATATTATTCGGGCGAGGCGGGGCGGGGATGTTATTCTCTGCTCTCCGCCTCAAACCCAATTAAAATCCCCGTTTAAGCCCCAAACCCGCATCGTAACCCAATAAGCATGCTTTGTCCCATCCTAATTAGTTTGGGTTTATGATTTCTGCGTCGGATTTGGATTTTTTTTGTCATCCCAAGTATTGACGAGCTATGAGTTTGTAATTTCTTGTAGTGACCAAGACTTCGCTTTAAAAACATTCAGAAGGAACTCACGGTTTAACGTTTAAGATGAGTTTTTTAGAAACAGACTTTGGGTTAGGTTGAGTTGGATTAACACGGAAGACATGTTACTATAAACAAGGATATTGGAATCATAATGCTTGGCAAATCGATCAAAAATTCTGCCACGCCTTGTTTTGAATTTGCATTGTATCACATTCATCGTTTTCACTTCGAAATGTTATTCAGAGTGAAAAAAGTTATATTTGGTAACTTATTGGTAGTTGTAGAGGCTTAAATTGTAGCAACACTTGAGCGTCGCACAATAAACATACAAAACATATTTGGGTAATATTGATTCCCTATAATACTCCTTGAACAATACTTAAATGACAACTTTTAAATTGTCAACTTTTAAATTACCTTGATTAAAAATAGTAACAAAAATTCATCACTAAATTAATAGTTTAAATATAATTTAATCTTCAAACTTTTATCATTTTCTGTTTATAACCCATAAACGTTTTTTCTCACAATGAATACAAATTGAACTCATAAGTATTGCGTTAAGAGTCATACCAAAACACAAGTTCGCAAGTATAATTATTTGTCGCTCTACAATGTCGCTTTGCGCGGGTATTCGTCTACTATATTATACTATGTTAAAGTACATAATGATTGAGTTAATCTCGGAATATACAAAATAATATTAGTTTCAGCAATATGTCACAAAGTTAGATAATCTAGCTACAATCTACATTCATTATCGAAACTCCACAATATTTAACGAGTAATCTTATAACCACATAACATCCACAAAATAATTTTCATAAAATGATGTGTAACAATATAATTTGTCATGAAACAAATGGTTAGTAAAGAAAGAATGTAATAATTGGTCCAAGTGTTTTGTCACATTCTTGTATGAAGCTTTTTTGTAAACATTATGTGATTCTAGCAATTCTCATATTTAATTGTTGGATAATCTTATCTAAATTTTTAAGAAGATTTAGCTATAATTGACAAGTTTTTATGGTTGTACGATCTATTTTTTAAGAGTATATTAACATAGTTATTAACTTTTCAACGAGGCATGCAGACTCGTGCGATGCACACGGGTTGTATCTAATTGTTGAGTGCATACGGTTTCTGTGAGTTGGGGAGGTGTAAGTATACTGGTGCATGTAATTGAAACATGACGCGTAATGTTTAACAATCATTTAAACTTTTAAATACTCATTGATAATCATCATTAAACTCAAACAATACTTCTTTCAACTCATAAATTCCGGCAACCCTTTGCACTTCTATCTCCTATCATAACCGGCTTAAAAATTAAAGTCATTAATACCTTCACATTAAATTGTACGGTATGAAATTTGCATATAAAAATTAATGATAGATGGCTGCAATAATGATCGTAAGCAAATTGGTGGCTACATATACCAAAAATAAATTCACATAAAGATTACATGAACAAACCAACGAATATTAATGTTGGTGGTTTTAAAAAAAAATGCACGAGATGATAGGCAAAAGTTCAACATAGACCCAAATTTTAGCATAAACCCAATGAACCAATCATAGTCACTCATTTTTTCATAAAAAAAACTCACTTTCCACATTTTTTTAAAAAATTAAATATCTCACAAACCGTTAATCGTTACGCAAAACAAAACATATCATTGCGACGAGAATTAAATCATCTTTCTATAGAGGGGCACTTCTATATACTTTCGACGAAATTTTTTTCGAATTTTTGTTTAGTTACGTCTGGAAAAAATCACATGTGATTTTTTCAGACGTGACTGGAAAAAAAATCGGAAAAAAAGTTCTTCGAAAGTATATCGAAGTGGATGTCTACTGAAAGATAAAAAAATACTCGTCGCGATGGTGTATTTTTTGTCGTTTGACGATTTACCGTTTACAAGATATTTTATTTTAAAAAAAGAGGTGGAAAGTGAGTTTTTATTATTTTGATGAAAAAAATAAGTAGCTAAGATTTGTTCATTAGATCTATGCTAAATTTTGGGTCTATGTTAATCTCACTCTGAGATGATATATGATAAAGATTATAACATGAAAAGTGTTAATCACGATTAATATGTAATAAAGGGAAAGAAATATTGTAATGACCTTATATCAGTTACAAAATAAACAGTTAACTTAGAACCCAATAAATACGTTGGATCCTTATACTCTACGAAATAAGTGTTGATTAAAATATAGACATCTCCCATCTATCCTCTAAAAAACCTCCCTTTCTTATATCCTCCCTTCAGTGGCGGACTCAGCCTGAAAACCAAGGTGGTGTCCAATTTTATTTAGCGAAAAAAAATCGATTGACCAATTAGTCAACAAATCAATATGTTAGATCGGATCGGGTTTGAACGGGTTCATTTCAACATTATTTCTCAATGAATTCAAGCAAAACATACATATATCTTAATTCAGCGTAAGACTTGGTGTATGTAATACTGCTTTATTTTTGTGTTTGGAAAATAATTTAAAATAATTCATTGTATAGTTACTAATACCTTTTAATGCATCTTTTATATATAAAAGACAATATATGACCAATGATACACTTATTTCAATTTTTTTATCAAATAAAAAAAGAGACAAGAATTTAGTGGCGCAAACATAACAACATAAAAACTTAAGAGAAATGTTAGATTCACACCCATTTTACACATACAAATTACACACCCATATGTGTCAAACAAATATAAATAGTTGAAAAAAGAAAGAGAAAATTTGATAGAATGTGATTGGTGCAAGTTACATGCCACATCAGCATGTAGAAGTTTTTATGTGAGTTGAGAGTGGATATAGCATTGCTCAAAACTTAAGTATTATTCAAGTGAACATAAAGTAAAAAATAATTTTTATTAAAATAGCAGTTGACTATTATTCAAGTGAACATAAATTATTTTTTTGCAAGCACTTTGTATATAACTTTTTTTTTCTATTTATCCAATCAAGATTTAATACACAGTGCTTTGAAACATATCCATCTTCTGCATGAACTACTGCAAAAAAGAAAGTCCGACCAACTTCCGCCTCATTTTTTTTTTCATTTTTTCTTTTCCTTTCTTCCTTCCAAATAATCTAAGGTGGTTCCTTATATATTTTCAAGGTAGGTCCTAAATTATTTTATATATTTTCATCGTCGGGTTTATGGCGGTTTCATCTCATCATAACGGTTGTGTTTAGATCCGTTGAAACGTCGTCGGAAACCTAAATTCGTTGACCACGGTTGTGTTTAGATCTGGTGTTGTGCCGCTATTGGCGGCATAGTTTGCCACGCGAGTCTGACGATGGTGGGTTGATCCATAAAACGATGATGTATCCGGTGTACCGGAGTATGTTGTTGTTCGATTTCGATGTTCTCGTACTCTCATAGCTTCTTTATAGGCCTTTTAAATAGGCACAAATATATAATGTAGAAGGATTTTATTAATGCTTCGGTAAGTAACATGCGGTAAGTAACATGCGTCTTCTGGTTTTCTTAAAAGGAACTTGATTACCTCTTTCACTTAAACTTCAGCCAAAAATTTATGAGTACCTCCCCAATAAATTAAGAGTCTAAATCTTTTAGTATAATAGATTAAGTTTTTACGTTCCTTTAGTATCAACTAGAAAAATCAAAAGAGTAATAAAGTTTTAATTGTTATTATTATTACTAGACGAATACCCGTGCAAAGCGATGATGTATAGCGGCCAATGATAATAATTTGCGATACCGTGATTCTGGATCGACTTTTGATGCAAAATGTGTGTTTCTTGAAATAGAAAGCCTGTGTTTTTTAAAAGTTGAAGAAAAATAATTAAGTCAAAAAATGGACACTTAATATGAGACGGAGGGAGTAATATAATAATTAGTAAAGGGTAATTTAGGCAAACCATTAATTTAAGTTTTTCAACATTTAACAAAATGGTGTAAATCCAACTATTTATAAAAGATATTAAGGGGTGCGCATGGTTCGTTTGTTCGTTTTTGTATAAAACGCGAAACCCAAACCAAAAATTTCGGTTTGTGATTTTTAAAAACCATTCGGTTTCGGTTTTGTGTCGATTTGATTTTTCGGTTGTCGGTTTATTTTCGGTTTGGTTTTTCGGTTTTTCGGTTTTTATATGACTTATCGAGCTTTGCTTTTGCATTTGGAATATACCATAAACTAGCACCTTTAAAGCTTTAAAGAAACAATATAAATAAGAAAAACCAAAGACACAACAATGATAATAAGAAACAAATGACCATATAAAACCCTTAAAAATTATTTATGTGTTACAGTATAAAGCAACACAATAACAACGATAAAAACCTAATAAACATAAATAAAGAGACCTCATACAAGAGAACTTATTTGTGTCATAAATAGACAATGTAGGCAAGAAGTATATGAAACAAATAGTAGTATTCTTTTTGTTTTTTTGGTTTTTTTTTTTTTTTTTTTTTTTTTTTTTTTTTTTTTTTTTGTGTTGTGTTGTTTTGATTAAGTTTTTACGTTCCTTTAGTATCAACTAGAAAAATCAAAAGAGTAATAAAGTTTTAATTGTTATTATTATTACTAGACGAATACCCGTGCAAAGCGATGATGTATAGCGGCCAATGATAATAATTTGCGATACCGTGATTCTGGATCGACTTTTGATGCAAAGTGTGTTTCTTGAAATACAAAGCCTGTGTTTTTTAAAAGTAATATAGTGTATATTTTTTAAAAGTTTTCAAGTTTAGAATTGATTAAGATATACTAATATAATAATTAATAAAGGGTAATTTAGGCAAACCATTAATTTAAGTTTTTCAACATTTAACAAAATGGTATACAACTTTTATATAGATATAGATTTAAAATACTAAACATCTTATATCATATAAGATTCAGCCATCATCATTTATGAGGGAGACTTAATGATTTAAAACCCTTTATGAACCGTGTAAATAAATGTCAGTAACACCCATGTTTAATTCCTTGAATATCAATTGTTCCTGCAATTAAGTGTGGAGTCTTAATGTTAAGATGTTATGTATCATTTGGTTTCCCGCAAATAATTGCACAATTATAAACAAACAATCATGTTTATATTGATTAGTTTTTATAATTAAGATGGTTTCTTGATATTTAATAGCTTTATAATATGGGTGTTGTGGAATGTTATTTAGGTTTTAGCTTTATTTTATTGGTTTTTTGTGATTAAATATTTCTGATTTTGGGGTGCTTATTTTCTTCAGGTTAAATTCACTCCTTTTTCTCTCTTTGCTCAGATTCCGACCACCAATAGCAGCTCCGAATCCAAATGATCCGGCGACCTCTTACAACCACAAGATCCCTATATTTCTTGATGTTCTATTTCTTTTTTGACTCTTATATGTTCGATTGTAATATTCTAAAGATTATCTTATTTGATTTTTATAAATTTGTAGAGTTAAGAAGATGAATAGTAGCAGTGGATGAAAACTGAAGATTCGTTGCTTTCGACATAAATTTTTGGTAAGATATTGCAATTCAGTTATTAAAATTTTTAACCCAAAAGTATGTATGTTTTCGTTACACAAGACATGTGTCTAAAAAAAATTCTACTATGGTCGAGTGTTGGTTGGTTGCAAAATTGGAAAGTATAAACCATTGCTTAGATTTTATATATCGGAAAGTTGCTTTAAAAGCTTCTAACGTTAGGTTTTTTAGGCACAAACTTAATACACATATCAGGTTGTCGTAGACTTAAGATATGTTAGGATCAGGTTACTAAAAAACCAGGATATGGTGTGTTTGGGTTTTGTTGTTACCAACGTGAACACTATAAGTGTGCATGATTTGATAACACATTTCATGTTCGTAATTTATGTGCTAAAAATATTGGGAGTTTTAGGATATTTAGATTTGATTTAGAAAGTTATTGTACGATATTTAATAATCAAGATTAAATATTCAGTTGTAATAAAAGATTTACATGTCGCTTATTGTGTTTGGCTTATTGTATTTGGATGTACGTAATTTTGCTATTAGAAGTAGCAATAATTAACTGTTGAATGTTTGCCAAATCAGGTATCAGTATAAATTATAGCCGGTTTGTTGTAAGAGAGTAAAAGTCTTTATAATCATTGTATTAAAAAGGGGCCAAGGGTGAATAAGTAGTTATATTTTGCCCTTAAGCCAATTTTGTTGCAGCTAGATGAAACTAATAAACTGAAGCATGTTTTGTCGATCTAAACACCGAAAACTAATTATTTGAGCTTAGTCCACGTAATCATATAATCAGTTCCAAAACTCAAATCCAAACACCCCCTTAGCAAATGTTTGAGAATTTTAAGCGGACACAAATTTGATAATACTATGATTGAAAGATCTTTATTCTACTTCCACAAATAGAAGTGCATCGACTGCTATAATATATACTTATGGTGAAGATGACTATTAATCGTTTAACTTTTCTGTTAAAATTCTGTAAATGTATCAAATCACTTAACAATTAGACAAGATAAGAAAGAAAATTTAGAGAGAGAAAGTGGGTTGTATCACTTAGAGAGAGAAATGAAAGGAAAATGTATTATGTGAATAACCAAATCAACAACCAACCCTCTCGAAAGTGTGGAGAGGGGTATTTATACCAAATGCATGGCCGGTCACATAAGGGTGACTTATGTTGACCCGGTTAGCTTGGTAAGTTTCCAAATATTACGCTACGAGGTATACTATTCCACTTTTGATAGTGACTGGGTCTTTTCTCGATTTTTAATAATCTCCCCCTAAGGGAGGTCACTCTAATTTACAAAAACTTAAGCTCTACATTCTATGAATGTCTTCAATCTTTGCTCGTAGTCTTGTTTTCATAATCTTTATCTTGTGAATCTTGATGTAGTAATCTTTAGACTTTTAGGCTTTAGCTTGTATCTTTATCTTAACTTGTATGTGATCTTGAGCTTCTTGAGATCATCAACCAAGCATAATCTCTTTTCGCCATTTTGTAATCTTTGCCTTCTCGTGATCTTATGACTTTTGGACCGACATGCTCATATTGTTCTTGATGTTGAAAGCGTGTGTAACCATCTTTCTTGAAATTCTTTGACTTAAACACTTCGTCACTTTTTGGAGGATGTGCGGTATCACTTTAATACTTCATCACTTCAAGAAAGTCGTACGGTATCAGAGTAGCGGAAGTCTTGAAACATGTACTTGAGCTTTCATGATGTCTTTACATATGTCGGTCGAGTATGAGCATGTGGTATTGACTTTGACTTGTCATCGGGTAACTGTTGCCGCCGTCAGGAAATCTTAATGAATGGGTTAGTGATAAACAACATATATGGACGAAAGTGGCTTTGTCACTTCGTCGAATACGGTTGTAATAACCACGGTTCCCCATTAATCAATATAAATACTGCCTATGATCAAGTAGAATTCTAAAGAATCTCCTTGACAGGGTTTCGCAGTTGTACTAGCCGTTTTCATTACCAGAGCGTCTCAAAGCAGACAACACGGTAAGAGTGAACAGGTAAGTTACTATCTTCCCGGTTAAGCCGTCAATTCGTGTTCAGCTTTCCTATTTCCAGATACCCTTGTGAGGCTTCCCATGGACATAAGATTGAAAATTGATTTAGGAAAATCAGTCGGTGTGTTAAGATGCAAACGGTTTTTATAACACACCAACAATTTTATCTTTTTCAAAATTCATCCGTTAATTCATAAGCTGGACCGAATCGATATCCAGTATCACAAGTTTGATACTTGTAGGTCTCACAAGTCACCTACCACAGAGCTTATTTGATGTTGGCTCTAGAAGGATTTCCATCGTCGTTGTGAGTACTTAAGTATCACTCTGATGTTCTAGCAATATCACAAGGATAATGCGTAGGACTCTTGATATATTTCTTGTTTTCACATTGTGTGAATTAGCCAGCATATTTCATATAAGTGTCCTAATGAGATTTATGGATGATCTCTATTATGGCTCTAGACTCGATTGTGCACATTTGATTTTAGTAATTGGAGGCTGGAGCAGACTGCCACCTTTTCAATATCAACTAGCTCAGGGTGAGAAAGTCGATAGAAATGTGTTTAATCTATGTGAGAAATGAAACAAGAGTCTTTTGAGAGACCTTGAGTGGCTGGGAAGAGTTGTACATTGCATCACTGGGTCTAAAACGATTGTCTTTCAATACTGCCACCGGCTTAGTGTTTCTGACCAGTCTTATGTATAGACCGGTGTTCTGCCTAAGTGTATGGAGGGCTTCTTTTTTTTCCCCTTTATCTCCTAACTTTCTTTTTAAATTCTTCATCCCCTTCCAATGCTTACAAGGACTTCATCACTTATTCTTGTTGGGTTTATTCTTTAGTGCCAAACTCTGTTTAGTCTACATTTTTTCCCTTTTCTCACATTTACCTTTTTTCATTTACCTAAAGGACTTCTATTCTAAACATAATAGATTGTCACCTGGGTTAGATCCCTACGGTAGTTCTGGCTGGTTCACAATGGGATTGAATACTATTCTTAACTAACCTTATTATAACTCCAATTAATTTAAAGAAACGGTTCGGTCTTTTGGTATTGTTCTGCCTTAAAACCATTGACATCTGCTCCCCTCAAAACATGTGGGCTATCGATATTTGAAATTGTTTAGCACATGCAAAGGTGAAGCTGTGCTATCTGAGTTGCTTAAAATTCACCATCTTTTAGCCATTATATTTTATCATATTTTCTTCCCTTGTTTCAAAGAATGTATACTTCTCTTGATTTTTAGTTTTTTGGATTCAATTGTTTCTAATTATGATGGTTCATGGTAAAAATTTGTCCATTTACAACAAGCCGTCTCTTTAGGATCATTTTTAGTTGCCCCCTTCAATTTATGAGGGTATTATATATATATATATATATATATATATATATATATATATATATTTATTTTATATTATATATATTTAATATATAATAGTGTAGTACGTTTTACATTTGATATTTTTTAATTTATTGGGAAAATAAAATTTCATAGAAATTTTTTTTTAAATTTATTGAAAAATTCTAGAAAATTCGTACTCAAACACTATTTATATTGCCTACTATTATAAGTCTATACTACATATGCACAATATTCACAAGATAAGATTTTGAGATTGGACTTGACGATCATGTGGTGCGCGTCATTAGTTTGTAGTCCATCTTGAGTTCCCGAGCACCAACCAATCTTTCAAGATTTCCAATTATCATTCTTTCACGCATCTGCTTGTCAATCAGCTTGACCATAAGTTCTGACCTTTTTCTGTCAACAACCATCCACTTTCTCCTTGGCATCTATGTGTTGTATTCCAAACGTAAATCATGTATTCTTTAATGAAGCTCATCCCAAACTTTCTTGAGAGTCCCGCCCGAGAACTTGTACAGCTCATCAGCCCGCATCACTCTTTTCTGTTTGGTGAGATCTTCATAGATTACCCCTGGCGGTTTGTGAGATGGAGTGTAGAGTTCTTTGAATTCTATTCCTGGAACGGTCTGTTGAGGTGGAGTGATGTTGATTTTCTTCTAGTAACTCTCTACACTATACTGTAAATCCTCGACACGTTTCTTGATTACGAGACTTCTTGTGAACATACGAAAAGCCACAATAAAGTCAACAATATGGTTGTTGGTGAGGTGGAATAGCTTGTGTTGAATAGCAAGAAGCAACATGTCTTCAATGTCATTCATGTGTAGATCCACGAAGTCACCTTCTTTAAACTTGTAGAACTTACGGTCAGCTCTTTTCACTACAATCTCTTCCAAATGACTATATCTGTGAAGTTTCTTGACACTAACACTCTTCAACCCCAGAATTTTCTTTGTAGAATACACATTATGCTTGGAGAACTTGTTCAGCTGAGATCTGTGCCATAGTTTATGCCCTTCACCCCAATGTTTGATCCCTTTCAATGCATCTTTGTCATACCCCACTTTGGTAGGACTCTAAAGCGTAGGAACCATGTCTTTAATCCCTTCAATCTCATACCGAGCTTCTTTGGTCTTTGTGATCGACATAGTATACGTCCTTTTCAGATAAGAAGATTTCAGATACTCCAAGTGATTGTTGAAGAAGTAATCTGCAGCAACGGTTAGATGACCTCGGTGACCTTGCAGAGGAAGAGGTTTTGACAAATCAAAGGGGTAACGATCTCCTTCCAGATTATTCCAATCAAGCCTGTCTGTTAATGCTTTAAAACCTTCTTGGAAGTGGTACTCTAATTCAATGATGCTAGAGCGCGTGCCTTTTAACAGATAATAGGCAGGTCCTAACAAGATATCTTGAGTAAGGTTATCAATTTTAAGTTAATTCAATACATACTTGGAGAAGTAAATCAGAGTGGCCATGAGGTCGGGCTACTCTTTTACTAGGATCACTTTTAGCTTGTAGACCTCCCTGTATAGATTGATTAGATGGACTAGTAGATTTTTAGATTTAGTCTTAAGTTAGTTTAGATTTTTCATTTCATTTGACCTTTTTAGTTTGTTTATTTAGTAATATATGATGTTTATTTTTTAGATGACCAACTCGGTGAACCTTGCAGAGGAAGAAGAGGTTCTTGGACAAATCCAAAGGGGTACGATCTCCTCTTCCAGATGTATTCACAAATCAAGCCTGTCTGTTAATGCTTTAAAAGACCTGTCGTGGATGTGGTTACTCTAATTCAATGTATGCTAGAGCGTCGTGCCTTTTAACAGATAAATAGGCAGGCATGTTTTTTCCCTTACACAAGATATCTTGAGTAAGGTTATCAATTTTAAGTTAATTCAATACATACTTGGAGAAGTAAATCAGAGTGGCCATGAGGTCGTCGAATGTGAGAGGATCCATTATAGCAGAGACCATTTGATTGAACCAAGGCTGTTCAGGTTGATCAAGTACAACCTGACGCTTGTTCCATTCCGGATCAGGAGTAGGAGGCCTTGGAGGTTGCTTGAACCAATATGGATTTGGAGTCTTGGGTGTCGTGGGTTTAGAGGCATCTTGTGGTTGATTTTCATCATGAACCACATCGTCACTCGCATCATCCATAACTACCTCAGCAATAGGTTCTTCAACTGGTTCCTTTGCCGGAGCAGACTTACCAGTTTTGGAGCCTTTAGATGGAGCATTACCTTTAGGGGTTTCCTTGGTGGTGGATGGCTTCTTTGAAGACTCTAAATCTTTAGTTCTTCTCCTCTTGGTCTGCTTACCCTGGTTTGGTCCAGCTGGAGGGTCTTCATCAGCATCTTCATCATCATCATGCTTTCTCTTATGGGCTTGAACTGTATCAGCAACTCCCTTATCTATTGCATTTTCATCCGCCATCAGTGCTTCCATGAGATCATGGTACAATCGATGATTAGCATGTTTTTTATTGAAAGACTTGTTTGCATGCATGATCTGGTAGAGAGTGCTTTTCTGATCATACTCTTGAAGAGCTGCCTTGTCTGTAGACTTGATAGTAAACTTTGGCATCTTCTGCTTCTCAGCTTGTTCCCTTTTAATCTTAAGAATCTCTGAAGGAGTTTTCTTTGATTCTTGTTCTAGATCAACTGTTGGTGTCTGTTTCTTGGGTAACTCGGGAATTTGCTGTAGATAATATTTTTGAATAAGATCTGCTGTGTGTTTCTTCAGTTCCTTTTGAAAGACATCCCCAACTTTGGATCCAAGATAATTATCTACAACAGATGGAACTTGTATCTTGAGAGCAGCAAGAACTTCAACAGAGAGATTTAGTTTCTTAATATCAAAGACATCTTTTTCCAATTTAGAAACTCTTAGCTGGACAACAAAGAGCGCATCGAATTCAGAAATAGCAGTGGTGATGATTGGATCATCGGTTGTGATTGTT
This sequence comes from Tanacetum coccineum, assembly GCA_026074375.1. Classification (NCBI taxonomy): domain Eukaryota; kingdom Viridiplantae; phylum Streptophyta; class Magnoliopsida; order Asterales; family Asteraceae; genus Tanacetum; species Tanacetum coccineum. Next base: position 12,930 of record BQNB010037175.1, on the reverse strand, counting down.
GGTGTGGGAATCGGTGTTGTTGTTTGTTGAGGTACATATGGTGTGGTGTAGACAAATAGAGGAGGTAGAGTTGTTGCACTAGCTATTGAAGGAGATTCTTGTACTGGTGTGAGAACTATAGGTTCGGAAATCACACATACAGGTACACTAAGCACGGATGGAGACTGGGTATGTAGAACTTCAGACTGGATCTTAACTTCTAATAATAAGTTGATTTATGCATCTGTAGTGTCCTTAACAGTACTAACCAAAGAAGAATCAGAAGAAAGTTTAAGAAATTGATAACCAAAACCTGAAGATACAGATAAGCTAGAGCTTGTTGGAGGGAGTTTGGTCTTCTTGGGATCGTCCTTTACTTCTGAAGTCTTTTCAGCATCTGCTTTTGCTGCATCAGTAATCTCTTCATCACCTTTATTAGAATCATCAACTTTAGCATTAATCATCTCTTCATCCTCATCCTTACGTACACAAATCTTATACTTATTGATATCATATTTATCAGATTCAGTTTTATCATCTTCATCATAAGCATCTCCTTCCTTATCATCCTTCTCTTCATCATCAAGTTTGTCTTCTTCAGAGTATTCACTTTTTGTTCTGATCCCCACTCAAGAATAACATTTTCTTTGGTTATTTCCTTTTCCGCATTGGAAACCCCTGGTTTAATACCAGTTCCTTCACTTAAGGTAGCAGAGACGACTGTGGACTCATCGGAATCCCCTGGTTTAGCACCAGTTCCTTCACTTGAGCCTTCAGTACCTGGCTGTCACTTGCTTGTCTTCTTGCTTTCCTTAAGAGCTTGCATAATGTCTACAGCCTCTTGTTCTTCTGGAGTAAGAGATGGAACACCCTTGAGCTTTTTAGGAGGATCATAAGTCACCTTACCTGATTTTCTTCTTCTTGTAAGCTCTGGGACAGATTTTGTCACAATCCTTGCATGAGTAGCATGGACTTGTCTAGCTGCTTCTTCTTCTTCAACTTTAATTTGGCTGATAGACTTGCCTAACTCTAAAGCAGTGTCAGGACCATCAGAGATAATGTTTTCATCACCAGATAGTGTGACTTTATTCTTGACTCTTCTCTTACTGGAAGTCTTTCTCTTAACTGATTCAGGTTCAGGTTCAGACTCTTCAGATACATCAACAGTTTCCTAAGAGTCATCAGCAGTTTTCTTTCTTTGTGAACCTTTGCTTCTGCTCTTCTTGAGGCGAATCTGGCCATTAGAATACTTGATGAATATCTGATAGGATTCAGATTGTTTGATTGCTTCTGTCAGCATAGTCTCAGGAATGAAGAGTCCATATTCCTGATAATCTTCACCTATTCTGACAAACTTTAATCTGCATACAATACCATCATCTTTGATTGTATGATAGTGTTGATACTTGAGGTTTGATAAAGAATCGTGTTGCTTGAGGAAGTGATTGATGATGACCTTTGTAAATCGGGGGAATGGCATGTTTTCGCGCCTTGATCTCTTCTCCTTCCTGTGATCAATCTGATAAGAAAGATCTTTCCAAATCAACTCTGGATAGTCGTAAACGTGGTTTTCAATTCAAATCTCTCGCCGTGGAAACGACACTCGGAAGATAGACTATTACTTTTCCTAAAGTAATTTTCTTATCTAACGGGATATACTATATATTATTACGACAAGCTTTTGACATTTATCAAGGACCATATTAGGAGGCTAAGAAAATATAATAAGGTACTCAAAGCCTATCACAAACACTCAGAGAACATCTTTCAAGCAAAAACTTATACTATTTTCAAACCAACGCACCTAATAATCAAAGTTTCTAAGTAAACAAGATCAAAGGAAGCATAGAAGTGTTATAATAGCATAAAGTGGCTTATATGATGTTTCTAAACGCAAACCTACAACTGCTCAAGCATCCATACATGATTCGCTTCATTCATCTCTATAAACATTACTATATCTCACACATACGCTAAGTTTATCCAAATCTGTTTCATACGTCTTAGACGCACCCTAATGAGTAAAACCCCTCAATCAATTTAACAAAAATCTCAACATTTAAATTATGAACCCTAAATCGAATTATTTGATTTTCGAGAGATAAAAGGATATATAAGCTAATTAATTTACCAACGTGATGTTAAGAGGGTTTTAAACATATTGGAGTGTACCTTTGAACTTGAAAAAAATGAGTTTAAATTTTGAGAATGAATCGAGCGAAATGTGACTTGAGAGAGTTTGGGGGTGTTTGGATTTTGTATAAGTGTTGTGTGATGAGCGAAATGTGTTTATGAGAGTGATAACCGGCTTAGTTTCAGAGAATGGCAAAACTAGTCCTTGGACTTTATATCTAATTCTATTTTCCATTCAAACTTAGTATTAAGTTTAAACTAATTATAGAAATGGCATATTAATCCCCTCAAGTTTGTAGCTTAGGTTTTAAGTTCATAATTCTACCATTTAGCCCCTAAAAGCTAAATCCAATAACATCTTAAGACCAATATAGTTACAAATACATTAATTCCCCTTTAATTAATAATCCGTTATTGAAAAACACTTTTTCCATTTTATTCCGCGATGACATTTTAAAAGATCCTTTTTGAAAGAATTTAACTATTTCTCCCCCTCAAATAATGTTCCGTTTTCTATTTAAAGAGCTGTAGACATTGTTTGAGCGATAGAAATTTCTTTGTTATATCTTTAGATGAGAAATCTTATTTGTTTAATTATTTAAAAAAAAACAACACCAATAAAAACAAGATTTCTCTCGTTTTGCATAAATACTGACACGTACACTTATTTGATTAGGAAGCACAGGTTGTGTTGCAAAGTAAACACAAGCCTTTGCATGGTCATAAAGTAGACAATGACCGAGAAAATTAATTCCCGTTGAGAGACCAAGTTTTCTTTTTGGCGAAAAACTTGCCTTTAAGATGAGGGCCGGGTTGCTATCAGAAATAATAGTAAGCCATATGACATGTTTTCTATTCGAACTTTATTTACAGCTTTGTGCCATTGTTAAATGACATTTCTAAAGCTGTAAATATTATTGATACTAGAAAGTATGTCATGAATACCATATTATTATATTTTTCTAATTTTTTTTATTTTTAATTTTATTTTTATGGTTTTATATTTTTCTATGAGTAAACTGCAAAATACATCCCTGTGGTTTCAACTTTCCTTACTATAAATACGTGTCAGAAACTTTGGCTAGAGGGATGATTTTTGCAAAACTTTTTGTTAAACTTTTTGCAAAAATCATCCCCAATAAGGATGATTTTTGCAGGATGTTTGGCCACTCAGGGATGATTAGTGCCAATAGTATCGGCTAGGGATGATTAGTGCCACAAACTACAAACCACAGGGATGATTTTTGCAGTTTACTCTTATTATTATTATTATCGGCTGTTTTTTATTTTTGTATATTATTAATAAATATTTTTTGTTTTTTTTATCTGTTTAGTATGTTTTTTTCGTTTCTGTCCATTTTTCTCCGACGCTATTATACGTTTTTGTACGTTTTCATACGCTTTCATCCGCTTTTATCAGTTTAAATATGTTTTGGTAAATTTTTATACGTTTTTTTTTCTGATTTGTCCGTTTTTATCCGTATTGATTATCAGTTTTTATCCGTTTTTTTGGGTATAAAAACGTATTAAAATGTACGAAAACGGGGAAAAAAACGTAAAAAACAATGTATACAAACGTATTAAAATGTACGTTTTTTCATTTTTGTACGTTTTACATTTTTGTACATTGTTTTTTCGTTTTTGTACGTTTTAATACGTTTTTATACTTTTTGATACATTTCGTTTTTCTACGGATGAGAACGTAAAAAAAGGGATAAAAACTGATAATCAATAAGGATAAAAGCGTACAAAAGCGGACAAATCAATGTTATGATAACGTATATTAACGTCGGACAAAACGAAAAACGGATAAAAAGCGGATGGATTAGCGTATGAAAAGTCATAATAGGTGGAGAAAAACAGTCAATTATACGTACCAATCAGATAAAAAAATTTTTAATAATATATAAAATAAAATATTGGCATAATAATCATAATAATAATATTATTATTTATAATTAAAAACAAAAAATTTAAAAAAATTAAAAAATTAAAAAAAATAATATGCAAAATACATCCCTGTGGTTTTTTTTACACAATACATCCCTCGTGAGAAGATAACGGAAATATATTTGCATCGTTGTTTCAGGATGTATTTCTGTGGCAATAACGTTTCGACTTATAAAGGATGTATACTGCCAATAGTTTCTGACATAGATGTATTATGTGAGAGTGTTGAAACCACAAGGATGTATTTTACAGTTTACTCTTTTTCTATTTTCTTTTTTGAAAAATTTATATAAAAGGAAAAATATTTTTGGGTTTTTTCTGATTTTCTTATGTACATATGATGCAGGATATGTGAAGAGAGTACCACCATTACTCTTCCTCTTCGCCTGCCAGCTTTTTCAGAGTTTCCAGGGACATGCTTTGCATTCCAAGATTTTTGATAAGAAATTTAAGTCGTTCTCGTGCTAAAGGTTTGGTGAAGATGTCTGCCAGTTGGTACTCTTTTCTGACAAAATATAGCTCAACTACCCCGTTTTCCACTACTCTTTTATGAAGTGATGTCTGATATCGATATGCTTAGATCAAGAGTGTTAAACGTTATTGCAGCAAAGAGCAATGGTGCATTATTATCACTAGTACAGTGGTATTTTTGTTGAATACAAAGCTTAGTCCGTCAGTTGTGATAGCTTCTAAAGTATTTGAGCATAATCTGGATAGGCGATGTATTCAGCTTTTGTATTGGGATATGGCACGTGCTTCTTCTGCTTCTTTGACGACCAACTCATAATATTTCTCCAACCTTGGCATACTTCCAAACATACTTTTTCCTGGTATCCTTGGCAGGCACGCATGGTCAGCATCTGCAAAGGATGTTAGAGCAATGCAAGAATCCTTCAGATACCACATACCTATATTAATAGATCCTCATAGGTACCGAGAGATTCGCTTAACCGCATGCAAGTTTCTTTTTCAGTAGGCTTTGCCTGATACCGGGCACACATGCACACAACAAATACTAGTTCTACTGGCTGTAAGATACATAAGGGTGCCAATTATTCCACGATAACGTGTAGGATCAACGGCTTTCCCTTATGGATTCTTCATCAAGTTGGATTTTCTCCATTAGAGTATCCGCTAGTTCATAGGTTTCCATACCATACTTTTAAGCGATTTCATAGAGCATATTTAGATTGATTTAAAAAGATGCCTCTGGGACATTGAGAAATTTACAGTCCAAGAAAGAATGACGCCCATCATTGACATTTGGAATTTTGAACACATTATTTTTGAAAACTTTTCACAAAGATCAGGTTTAGTATAAGCAAAAATAATATCATCAACGAAAATTTATACCAATAATATGTCCTTGCCTTTAAGTCTGACGAACAATGTTGGATCGACGGTGCCTTTGGTGAACTTCTGGGAGAGTAGAAACGATGAGAGCAAATCGTACCAAGCACGTGGAGCTTGTTTCAACCCATAAAGAGCCTTTTTTAGGTTATACACATGATTGAGATTCTCTGGATCTACAAACCCATCCGGTTGACTAACATAGACATCCTCACGCAAAATGCCATTCAAAAATGCAATCTTCACATCCATTTGGTAGACGACCATGTTCATATGAGCAGCAAATACAATAAAGATACGGATGGCCTCAAGTCAAGCAACTAAAGCAAAAGATTCCTCAAAGTCTATGCCTTCTTCCTGATGATAACCTCTCGCTACCAAATGAGCCTTATTTTTTAATACACCTCCTAACTCGTCTAATTTCATCATGTAGATCCACTTCAAGGTAATAACCATTACACAATCTGGACGAGGTAAGAGCTCCCAAACTTCAAGATGTTCAAACTCGTTGAGTTCTTCTTGCATGGCTTCAATCTAACAGGATTCAGTCAATGCGTCTTTATAACTCTTGGGTTTAACGGAAGAAAGGAAAGCATCAAAATAACAAAATAGAGCTTCATCTTGTAGTTGTTGTCGAGTGGAAACCAGTCTAGAAGGATAGCCAATAACATTGTCAATTAGGTGATCTTTGGTCCATTTGTTAATGTGTTCGAGTGGTTGATTGATTGAATGCACATGATTTAGAATAACAACCTGAGTAGAGGATTCTTCAGAACTAGGTTCTAAAATTAGAAATTCAACAGAGGGATTATTATCCATGTGTGCAACTTTAATATCATGGTCAGCTTCTTTAACACCGAGATGAATAACTAATGATGGTGTTTCTAGAGGTGTTTGTGAAGTACTTGTTAATGGTGCATCTTGATTAATTGTCGTTGAGGAAGGTGTACCAGTTGAAACAGTAGGTTCTGGTGTAATGACTGCAGTAACTTAAAGATCAACACTTGGTGGAGGATTCAGGTACTCATCAAACATAGGTTGAAACAATATTTCCTAATCGTTCTTTGTTGGTGGAACATACGGAGTTGAAGAAGGAATCGGTGTTGAAAAAAGAATGTTTTGCACGAGTCCTGAACTGATTGTTCCAGGAGTCAAAAGCTTAAGCCCGGGTCCTGAACTGAATTGTTTAAAACCCATTGCTGTTAACTCATCAAAATCAACATGAATAGTTTCAATAATCATTCGTGTCCTTTTGTTGTAGATTCAGAATGCTTTCTTTGCGGGAGCATAACCAACAAAAATTCCTATATCAGCTTTAGGTTTTAGCTTACCAAGGTCTTCATCGTCATTAGTGGATAGAGAGTCACCAAAGGACATGAAAAATGTAGGAAAAGTCGGGTTTTCTATCAGGGAGAAGTTCTTGCTCCGAGTGTTTATTGTTATGACATTTTTGGATTAACTGATCTGTTTTGTGAGTATAACAGCTTCTTTTTTTCGCGACTGCTTATTCCCAAGAAACAATAGAACTTTGGAAAAGGATTAAAAATCGATTTTGTGTATAGCAAGCTGTCGCGACTGCCTCCGCCCAAAGAAATAACGGATCCTTTGAAAAGATCAACATGGTTCGAGCAGCTTCCACTAAAGTACGGTTCCGTCTTCATAGTAAGCCTTCAGTGTCTGATTGACGAATTCGGTGCCATTATCAGTCCTGATGTTATGAACGGTTGCATTCAGACGAACTTGGATCATTTTTAGGAATTTAATTACGAACTCTGGAACTTCATCCTTTGAACGTAGAAATTTCACCCATGTAAACCGAGAAAAATCATCAACGATAACTAGTATATATTTTCTCTCATTGATACTTTAAACCCTCATTGGCCCGCAAAGATCCATATGCAGCAGATAGAGTTTTTCTTGAATGGAGTCTTCAGCTTTGGGTTTGTGGGAGTGTTTCTTGCTTTTACCAAGAGCACAGGCAAAGCATAAATGATCCTTTTGATACTTTAGTTTTGGAAGACCTCGGACAAGACCTTGTTTGGAAAGAGAATTGATATAATCAAAGTTTAAATGAGATAATCTTCGTTGCCACAACCAAGGCTTGGTCTTTGAGGCCTTAGACAAGAGACATATAGGAGAAGATAGAAACAAATTGTCCATAGATAGAGTATATAAATTTGAACCCTGCGATTCCTTAAGTAGATCAACAACGTCTAAATCACGAATGAAACAAGTGTGTTTGTGAAAAGCTACTTCGAGATCAGAATCACAAAATTGACCCACGGAGAATAAGTTGTGACCTAACCCTTCCACATAATATACCTGAGAAATTGTAAAATTACCCATTTAATAGTCTCCATAACCTATTATTTTAGCAATATGATCATTCCTAAATCTAACGGTACCCAAAAATTTACTAACGAAGTTGATGAGTTGAGAGCGATTTTCGGTCATATGCTTTGAGCAGCCGGAGTCCAAATACCAGAGAACAATTTGGACAACCTGCACTCATTAAGAGAAAAAGACGGAACATTGGAAACAGTGGATCCCCAAGATTGTTTGGGTTCCTTAGAGTTAGAAATTTTAGATTCTACAATCTTAACTTTGCTACTAGACCCTACAGATCTTGTTGCTTTTGGTCTTGCCTTTACAACTAAGATTCCTAGGTTGGTGTTTTACATGGGCGTGTTATAGTTTGTAGTTTCTTAGGAGGCACTATTTTATTCGAGGTAATCCTAGTTAAAGGGTACCTATTTCTAATTATAGTGAAGTTCCTACCTGTAGGTTTCCAACTATACCCAATTTCAGTGAACACCTTACCCGTAGGTTTCCATACTTTTCTCATCTTATTTATTTTAGATTTAGATTTCGAACGCACATTCACATCATTCATATAATCAATAATACACATATCATGATTAGCATTAAACAAACATTTGTTACAGATAGCACAAATAGATTCAAACTTAGCATTTTTCACATAATGCTTACCAAGTGCATTACTGACAAGTTCATAAACAGAATTCATCTTATTCAAACTAGATTTAATTTTCCTATAGTGGTATTTTACTTTATTCTTTTGATTGCTACTTGATGGTGTTGTGATCTTATTGTTCTTTGTATTGCCTAAAGGCTTTGACCCGCTAGCACTAGTAGTAGGTTTTACTCCTATATAAGTCAACAAAGGCTTGTTAGAATCTTTGGTTTTAAAAGAATATGTCTGCTTGGGAATATTGCTTGAAGATGTGACCGGTTCAGCAAATCTAACTCTTTTGTCCTTGTTCATCGATGAGACAACAACTAACTTCTCACTAGGTTTTGGTAAATTAGGGCATGTCTGAGAGACATAGACTAACAATTCTTGAACGTGTTTTGTAAACATGCAAGCAGATTCTAATAGTGGTTCACTAGGATTCTGTGTTCTAGCATGTTTTACAAATCCACGAAGAGTATCAGTATTTTCTATAGTCTTGTCAATGTAAACCTCATGAGCATCCCTATTGTTCTTAAGCCTAGGATAAATAGGTTCTATGTCAAGCTTGAACATTCCTGGAGCAATAGTGGCATTAGGTTTTGAAACCACAGTATCGACAACATTTTTCCCTTTAAGTTTCCTTAATTCATTTTTCAATGCTGCATTAGCAAAAACCTTTTCTTGAAGTTGAGCATTTAAATCCGAATTTTCAACAGACTTTGCATTAATTTGAGCAATTAAAGAGTCATAATGTTCTTTTGATTGAACACGTGTCTTTCTAATTGAGTCAAATTGGTCTTGGTAAATTGATTTCAAATGCTCCCGTTCTTTTCTTAAATTTTCATTTTCTGAAAGTAATTTTGCCACACGATGCTCCAGTTCAATGTTGATTATTTCAATCTCATCGATGTCTTTCTTTACATTTTCCAAACTATCTTTTCTACTAAAAGATTTGATCATATCCTTCAACTTTCAATTCATTTAATTAAAATAATTGATTAAATGTAGGAGCATTTTGGTTTTCATAAAAATTGTCCTTTTGAAAAACTTCTTGATTGAGTTGAGTCGTTAATTCCAAAGAAATGCAATGCTTTTCAAGTGTTGAATAACTTTTCAAAAGTTTATCGTAAACATCTTTTTCAATCAAATCTTTCTTTTTTAGAAGCTCAGTCTCAAGTTCCAGACACTTATTGCATTCATTCACACGTGACTTTTTCTCATCAAAACTATCCACATAATTCACAGCAATATGCAGAATTTCTTGAGACATGATTTGTTTCAGGAGTTGATCATTATCAATTGCTTAGCTGCTTGATTTGAATTTCAAAAGCATTTTTGTCTACAGAACACTGATCAACAGCCGCTTCCCTTTGGTTAAAAACAATTTAAACTTTAGTAATTTTATCTAAAAGAGTTCTATCAAACGCATTCAATGTGTCCTTTAAAACTTTTAAAAATGGAATTATTTTAGTTACAAAACAGGCTTTGGTATGTTCAAAACCCCACATACCAGCAGTAATAGCATCGGATGTGGTTCTCTTTTTCACAACATTGTCAAAATTGGCCAGTTGATATTTTATCTTTTTAAGACATTCATTAACCAAACTTACCTTAGGAAGTTTACTAGGAGCTTCAATTCTAATAGGTGTATGTGACGTAACGTGTGTTTCAGAAAAGGATGAATGTTTTAACCAGAAAGCTTGTTCTATAGACAATTCTTTTTTAGTGACAAAACGTTTACCATAATCTTATTTTATCTTATTCAACTTTGAATAATCAATTGGAGAAATCTTAATTTTCTTTTCGATTGAAATTGGATCATTTTGTTTATCAAGCATCTTTTATAGACTCTCTTCTTCCAAAATCAATGTCTCTTCATCATTAGTCACAGAAATCACAGCATGTTCTTTAGCAATAACACTACCATCATATAATATTGGTTGAATCCGCTGAGTTTTTTTTAAGATGGAACGGATTTTAATAACCAAGAGCTTGTTTGTGAGTGTCATCGTAAAAAACTTATGGTTTCGTTAGCATATGCATTGCTTGCGTAGATCGATACATCTTACAAATAATATTCTCCAGTTCTTTATTTTGTTTTTCCAAAACAATTTCGTTGTCAATGTATTTTGACTCTTTTTCTTTAGATTATGTTTTGAAAACAGTTAATGTTTAGATAAAGATCTCTTGTCTTTGTGACAATATTAGAAAGAGTTTGTTTAAGTGTATCGATCTCCTGCTAAAAAGCCGCAAGCTTTGCATTTCTATCCTGAATTAAATCATCCATTTGAGAATCTATTAATTTTTCCCATTTATTCAAATCGACATTAAGTCTTTGTTCAAAAATGGCAACTCATTCTTTGTATCTCTTAAGCTCAGCAGTTAATGATTCATTTACCATTTTATTTGTCTGATTTTCCTTATCTAGATGATCTATGTGATCAGTTATTTGTTCAACTAAAGATAGCACTAATAAATCATTAGGTGCAGAAGAATTAGTATCCTGAATAACTGCATCTTGTGACTCTTGCAGATATTAAGAATACCTTATGATATTACTATCACTATGTATCTCATTATTTTGAAAATCGTTAATATGTGTTTGTTCATAATACTGCATATCTTACACATCCTGGTTAATCATATCATTCGGATAAGAATCAGAATATGGTACCTCGGAGAGAACTTCAGGATCACAGCTTGAAAGATTTGCCATAAGAACCGCTTTGGCCGAGGATAAGTCATCACAATCCGAGTCATAGGCATCCAGGTCTTCAGTCTGAAAAGCTGAATTCTGAGGGATTGTTTGTTGAGCACCTAGAGCTTCTGATATTCCAAGGTCTGCTAAGAATGCAAGTTGCTCTTCATCCAATATCTGACCCGCTTCCTAAGCTTCGGCTAACATCAAATTCTCCTTAAACCATGCAGCACTCCTTGGTCTTTTTGGTTGAGTACACTGTCTCGCAATATGCCCTTCTCCTTGACAGTTATAACACTTCATAACTCTTGGTTGACCAGCTGCATAATTTTCCTTTGAAGTAGTAGCAATTCCTCTATTTCCTGTACCAACATAACTCTGAGTTTGTCTTCCTTGAACTTGTTGAACTGTGACTCTACCATCTTGAATGGTTGATTGATTTCTAGGATTTGATGATGTTCTGAGTTGATTGTTTGATGGTGGAAACCTTGATGCTACAGCAGACAAAAATGGCATTGCTTTGTTAATGCATTCAATTGGATCTTCTCCTTGCTGAAACATAGGAACAACAAGACTGGAGTCCAACTGGGGAAATTCAGCTTGAGATTGTTATGTCACTAATGGAGATATGAATGATTAAGGGGAAACTGAATGTTGTTGTTGAATTACTGGAGTGTGATGGCGTTGATGATGAATGGGTGCGGCATAAACTGGTGTGAATTGTTGAGGAGGTGGATTCATTAAAGAACTTGAATGTTGTGGAGACTAAAAAGGATTGTATATAGTTAGAGAGTTGGCTACTAATGCAAGAGGATCTGGATATCTTTCATGCATGATACGTACTTCATTAGCATGTCGTTCATGTTGACTGAGGTATGCATACAACTACTCATAGTTGGTGGTATACAAACTCTTTGCTAACTTCACATCAGTGACAAACTTGCTCTATTCCGGTGGAAGAGCATTTAAAAACTTGGTATTGACTTAAACTTGTTGCATTGTCATCCCAATAGTATGCATGTCATTGATCAGCTAAGAGAATCTCCAGTAGTACTCATACAATGTTTCACCCTGAACATAAGCAAACTTATCAAACAAGTTGTACAATCTGCATTAATGTTCTTGGTATGACAGTTCAGTGCCTTTCATTAGTAGCTTAACTTTATCCCAAATATCCTTAGCTGCCTCTTGATGATTAACAAGTGCATACACATCTGGTGGAAGGCCGTGAAGAATGATGTTTGTTGCTTGAACATCACAGTCATCTTGAAGTTGTTGTGCTTTAGTGAGTTCAGAATATTTCTTTGTATTAATATGTCCATCTTCTTCAACAGTTAGATAGACCAATGGACCATTGTCGATTGAATCAAGCATCATCCTACCATGTTTCTTCCCTTTGATGAATAAATGTATATGATTTTCCCATGAATTGTACATTGATTTCTCATGCGTTAGAGGACGGTTTTCAGCTCCAGCAACAAAGATGTGTTCTGCTAAAGTAGACATCTTGATCTAATTGAAAAGTGAAATGATTAAAGATTGATTGAATAGTGATAAAGGAGGATTGTGTTAAGAGTTGTTGTTGTCGGTGATTAAGATTGATATTCCACGGGAATTTACAAATCCTTACTAAAACCAAGAAATCCAAATATTTCACAGAATTTTACAAAGTAAGACAAACCGAAGAAAATTAAAATCTTTTGCTGGTTGATGTAATGTTTCACTTGATGTAATGTTTTGCTTGGAATATAACAATGTAATGTTTCGCTTGAAATATGAAAAATTAAACAGAGTTTCATTTTGCAAAATTACGTATGTCTCTTGAACTAACAACCTATCATAAATC